>CM019167.2:93090362-93165845 GCA_009739505.2 Apolygus lucorum
GTTGGGTAGGTAAAGGTATAGGAGATCTTCTGAACTGAATAGTGCCGTACCAAATATCAGATATGTAGTACAATTTGGTGATGAGAGGGTATCCTCCAGTGGGTGTAGCACATAGCTCTCTCGTCATCCACATTATAGTCGGGTAGGTAATGGTATAGGAGATTGTCGGAATGAAATAGTGCTGTACCAAATATGAGATATGTAGTACAATTGGTGATGAGAGGGTTTTCTAACATGTGGGTGTAGCACATAGCTTTCTCGTTATCCATATTATAGTTGGGTAGGTAATGGCGTAGGAGATTGTCGGAACTGAATAGTGCCGTACCAAATGTGAGATATGTAGTACAATTTGGTGAGAGAGGTATTCTAACAAGTGGGTGTAGCCACATAGCTCCCTCGTCATCCATAATATAGTTGGGTAGGTAATGGTATAGGAGATCGTCAGAACTGAATAGTGCCGTACCAGATATGAGGAATATAATACAGTTGGGTGATAAAGGGTTTTCTACCAGTGGATGGAGCACATAGCTCCCTCGTCAATAATAACGGAGTTGAGTAGAATGTTGTCTATTTCCACGAAAAATAATGAGTTACAAGTTAAATCGATTTCGACACAATCTCATCGCGAGTGATTTTATTCGTCCCTCGTCAATCATGTCATGGTTGAGTTGTTGAATTGCGTTGTCAGCAATTCAATGTGCAAGTTGCAACTACCAACTACTTACGAAATATGAGGGAAGTCGAACAGTTAGGGGATATGAGAGTAGTAGATTTCTAAGTGGGAAGTGAACCCAAAATACCTCCTGAAACTGATCCAAAAACGGAAACTCATCTACACATATGGAAACTGATCCGGATACCAGAATGTGGTCCACCCTATGGTTTCTGTTTCACCTTACTGAAATGATCCACAATATTGAAATGGATCTACATTATGAAAACTGATCGAAAAACTGCTGGTAAATTAATTTCAGATTTAAATTACCACTAAAAGTGAGTACCACAGAGTACCACTAAAAAGTGAAAAATAAAAAATAATATAAAATGGAAAATAATAAAATAAAAACCTTTTTAACAAAAAAAAATGGACCGACCTCAAAAATTATATCCGTAAAACCAAAAAAACTTTTTTATCAAATAAATGGACCGACCTCAACAATGATGTCCGTGAATACCTAACAAAAAGGGAAAAATAATAATCTTAACGAAAACATACTTGATGTAGTAGGTTGTTGGAAATAAATAGCTAATCAACAGATGGTATGTTGGAATTCCAACAATTATTGTAGTGTGATTAACACTTATTGTCACACTCATATCCTCCATCATACGATAGCAGTGTCGTACTACCCATTAGTTTTGGGAACACTTATCTCCACTCGCATTCATGTGTTTGTATTGCACGATCGACGCATGTTGTTAATACTCACCAGATCATGTGAGTAGTACTTAAACATATTGTTTAGTAATGCATGCATTCCAGGGGACGTCCCATTGGATAAGCATTAGATCAGTTTAACCAGTTGGTAAGCGATAAAAACTGTTTCACTGGATGTAATTTGGTTTATTAGTTTAGACAAGAAATGTGACCCCCCACCCCCCCCCCTCCCCATTATCTACCAAAACATTTCTAGCGGCATGGGAGCCTCGAATCTGAAGAGCATTTTAAAATCCATGATCTAGGATACAAAATATGCGATTTCGAGTTCCCCCCCTCCTTCAACAATGGTGCCAGTCTGGCACCAAAGCGGGAATACGTCGTAACATTGAAATTTCATCTATTAGTTTTATTTAGGCGGTTCGTCGAGGTTCACATCCGTATTTAAGGTGAAACACAAAAAAAAGAAGAAAAAAACACGAAATATGCGGTTTATGGTGTCCTGGCACCACGGTGGCACCACTATTAGTTCCATGGTGGTACAGAATAATTCATGAAAATACGGAGGTATAATGAGAATTTTTCCTCAATTTCAAAGGTTGTGTACAATTAGTAAGCAGTAAAGGAATCGAAATATTGAAAAATCGGATATTTTATGAATATTATCCCCCACTTGCCCCCTCCCCTTGCGAATTTTGGTACTCAGGTGAAATTATGTACAACTCGGAAGTTATTTGAGTCAAAAAAAAAGAAACACACAAATCGGTTGGAATTGAGGCCTGGGCAGAGTTTACAGGATTATGCCCGCAAATGCAACGTTTTTTAGCATTAACCCCCTTTCCCCCCCCCTTAAAAAGCAAAATTCAAAATTTCGGCGCCGTAGTGCACAACTAGATAGTTTTCCGCGTCGATGAAAAAAAGAACCACAAAAATCGGTTGAGAACTAAGGCCTGGGCAGACGACACAAGATTATGCCCAAAACGCACGTTTTTTGAGCACATCAACCCCCCTTTCCCCCCCTTAAAAGGCAAATTCGAAATTCCGCGGCGACGTAGTGCACAACTAGATAGTTTTCCCCTCGCGTCGAACAAAAAAAAACCAGGAAAATCGGTTGAGTACTAAGGCCTGTGCAGACGACACAAGATTTTGTCACACACACACACACACACACACCTACACACACACACACACACACAGACATACACCTATGGTTTTTTTTCGCGGATTTGGATTCAGAATGGTCTAAAACGGATTACTGTGTGGTTATTTTTTTTTTTCTGTTGAGTGTTGTCCAACTTCACCCCAGATCGATCGCATAAGGACGCCCAAGTCTTACTGTGGGACGTCCTAAAAACCACAGCATATCCAGATAGGTAGGTAGGTACGCATTGAAGTCGCCGCCGTGCCCATATGTAGATACAAATAACCATCTTCCTTACTCGATGATCTGGTTACTATCACAAGAGTAAGTACCTTGAGTTAAAATGTGCTCCCCAAACTATCAGGTACCTAGTACGTCTCTACTGCTGTAAGAGTATGATAGTAAGTGTAAACCTCCCTAGGAATGGTTGTGACGAGTATTTTGAGACTTTATAATTATATGAGACTGTTCATTATATTGGTGGACATATTATAATGTAGCTACATACCTACTGAAGCGTTGTTACCTAATTAACTTTCAAAATCTCCCACAATTTTGAATGAACTGATATTTACGTTCATACTCGGTGTGAAAGCATGTTTGTAGCATGGAGGCATGTATATTTGCGAAAAATCATAATAGGTATGTTGGTAAGTAGAATATCTAGAAGACGTTTGTGTCTACAGGTGGGCACGGCGGCGACTTCAATGCGTACCTACCTACCTATCTGGATACGCTGTGGTTATTAAGTACTACTCACATGATCTGGTGAGTATTACAACAAGCGTCGATCGTTGACAATAAGTGTTAATCACACTACAAATAAGTGTTGGTATTCCAACATACCATCTGTTGACTAGATATTTATGTCCAACAACCTACTACATCAAGTATGTTTTCGCTGAGATTATTATTTTTCCCTTTTTGGTATTCACGGACATCATTTTGAGGTAGGTCCATTTTTTTGTTACAAAGGTTTTTTTTGGTTTATAAGTATTTATTCATAAATTTACTGAGTAGAAGATATTGGTTTAAGTGTGGGGTGAAAAAAAGCTTAAAATACAGTGCCGAAGCGTAAAGTGGGTACATCAGAAATGCTTGTATGGGGAGTACTCGTCCCCAAATCAGGAGAAGCTGCTTCTGTAAAGAAAATACGTATATGCAGATGCTCTGACTTTCCTGAAAAATTCTTTGGAAAAAAGACGGTGAGATTCTCATTGATTGTTATTGTAATAGGTTTTATTCGACAATACAGTTTAATCGTTCAAACTCGAATGACAACCAACTTTCAGAAACCGTAATCAAACAAAAGTCATGTGACATTCATTCAGGGATTCATGCCAACAGTTATATCGCTTGAAAATGGATCCTCATGCTCCATAGTGTATGGAAATGTAACGAACACTTCTAGTAATGTTCCCATCTCTTTTCAATAGGACCTGCGGCAATTTCGGAAATGAGGATACAGAGAGTCAGCACTCTCATCAAGGCACGAATGAAGAAGAGGGAGGAGAGAAGGAAGATTTATCGGATGGAAACGTTGATGGAAATACACCGTAATCATCACGTGCTCCTGTATCTACTCCTCGACCTGCATCTGCCAGATTTCTGCCGGAAGGAAAGTTGGTGGTGAAGGAATGACGACGTTTCAGTCAGTTCTACAGGAAAAGATTAGTGAACCACCTCGACCAGAAGAAGATGCTGACTGCAAGTTCCTCCTATGTCTCCACCCGAAAATGGCAAAACAAAAAGTTCAGAAACTCGATTTTTGTAAGGACTTGCAGAAGCCGTCTTCCCATCCGTACCCTTCACGTGCAGACTCTCCTTCTCTTCCGTCTTGGCCAAATTCATTTCCGTCTGTGCACAGCATTTCAGTCATCAGCTTCGTCCACAATTTGCTGTGCCTGAGTAATTACCCCATACTCTAACACTTTCTCCACTGCCTCTTACTTCTACGTCTTCTTCTACGTACTACACCAGTGGAATACTGCATCTGAGTCATCAACTCAGCGGATGGACAATCCGAGCCAAATTGGATGTCCTCCGATCACATTCAGGACTTGTGATTAGACTTGTGATACTTGCGTTAA
The DNA here is from genome assembly GCA_009739505.2 of Apolygus lucorum. Taxonomy (NCBI): domain Eukaryota; kingdom Metazoa; phylum Arthropoda; class Insecta; order Hemiptera; family Miridae; genus Apolygus; species Apolygus lucorum. The sequence goes on from CM019167.2 coordinate 93,094,972, forward strand.
TAATTTTTTAAACATTTTGTACTTTGTAATACATTTTAATGCCATTCCATTCAATACATAATACGCAATCGGCTTTAAAGTACAGTGTAGTTTCCTGTTTTAAAAATCTTCACCCTCGCTTTAGAACCAGAGATAATAATCAATAATGAATTAATATTAATGATGACAATATAATAATAATTTAGAATCAATTTTTTCGAGAATCGATTTTTTCTTTGAGCTACAAGAACGGTAAAAACTGTGCCAAGATTTCATCTTTCCAACGATATAGTAAATTTTATTATTAAAGTTGGGATTATTACCATAAAATTATGTTTGAATTCGAGCTGCAGTCACCTCGCATACCATAATGCCTGATTTCGTTGTTGAAAAAAATCCACGTTTTTCCGCATTCAAACATTATTTTCTGTAATAAGTCCAACTTTAAATGTAAAGTTGACTATACCGTTGGAAAAATTAAATGTTGGGGAAGTCATTACCGTTCTTGCATCTTGAAAAAATATTGGTTCAACCAGTTCAATTTGCGATTGAAAAAACTCGAGGTTTCTCAAATTAGGTAAAATTTTCTACTCAGAGGGCTTTTTCATGTCTCGAATCATGACTCAAAAAAACCGTCAGGCACTTTCTATACGATAGAAAATTTAATGCTCTTTCCAAAAGTATCCTCAAATTTTAATTAACACAGCAAATTGAGCGAGTAGCGAATGTAAAGTCAAAAACACGGAACAAAATCTTTAAATTTAAATAACTTGGGAAAAAGCCTCTAAAAAAAGTCTAATAGGTACTTTTTGTTGCAAATTAATTGAAGAATTATTCTTGCAGTATAGCATTCCTGCAGTATGTGAATATTCACTTCCTCAAAAACATTCACTAAAAAGGCATGCAGGAAAATCCATTAAAGTTTTATTCATACCTGAGAGTTATTGTGGGTCTTGCTTCGGGAGAAACCGGGATTTTGAAATTGGTTGTTGATTTCTTGATGAATGGGCTCAGCACGTTCAGCAGTTCATCGAAGGAACTCATGGTCATTCGGAAATAGCTGAAAAACTTGTATTTCCTGATTTCAATATAAAATTTCTTTGTCACTTTTCCTGGTGAGCGCTGACGTTGAAGGGTGAACTGACCATCTTCACCGCCCTCTGCTTCTAGTAATCCAACTAACAAGCTCCTGTTCATCATGGGAGTAGGACAACAACTGAGCTGGTGCAGAGGGGATGGGGGAGAGTGTGCAGCAGTGGAGATTATGGGTCCGAAAACGTCGCGACAAACGCTGCAGTATAACACAGCCTCAGTACAAACAACCCCCCCCCCCCCCCCCAATTGAGAGGCAAATTCCCCATTTAATCTTCACTGAGATAATGAAGTAATAAACTAGCTGATAATGGGGTATTTCAGTCAATTTTTTTTTAATTTTTTTTCAAAAGAGTAGGTATGGCTTAGGAATAACGGTAATCGGGTCTGTTCGTAGAGAAAATGTTTTAAAAAATCAGATAAGCTGAGGAAATTTGAAGATTTGAATGGTGTGACGTAGCTAGCCAACTGTCTTTGAAAAAAGTATCCATGCACAGAGAGGAGATTGAAACCCTTGGAGGACCTCTTGGATACTACAAAATACTACTCACACACGCGCGTGGCGTAAGAAAATGAGATGACCAGCCTTTTGAATTACTTCTCATCGAGAATCCTGACATGAAATTAGTGAACAACCACAAATACAGTCATACAGGAGAATTTTGGATGAAACCAAAGTACATCAGAAAAGATTTAGTTCTACAGAGGGATATTAAGTTCAACCAAATATAAAAAATTGTGCATCATCAGGCAACTTTATCCAACAAAGAAACCAGAAATTGCCAAGCCAAAAAGAGAAAGTTCAACATAATTAACTTGGTTGGATACCTTCATAATACCGTAATGCCTTGTCCTTGGTCCAAGTATCCGAACGGTAAGTAAATCCTGTATGGTGCTAGTAGTGAGGACCAGCCGGGTAACCCTCTCAAAGATTGTGGTGAAAATCCCTTCGGAAGAGATGAAAACAACAAAAATGATACCTCAACAATTTTTTTTTGTTTTTTGTAAAAATATGTTTCAACTTATTGTTGATGAAAAATGTTATTTTTACCGTTCATGTTCAAGTAATTTTAATTAAAAATAAATTGTATGTATTTTGATAGATTTTATAACACTTTGTTGATTTTTGATGACAATAAATTTTCAAAAAACTCTATCGATTGACCCCACCTTGCCGTGGTGACAGAGCGTAGTTGGAAACTCCAAGGACCAAGTGGGTCGAACAATGGTACTCTTTGAATCTTAATGATAAAAAATTAGGTGTACTTACCTTACATCCTTTGAAGTGTCCTTTTCAGGACAATAAATATTATTTCTCTTAGTTGCGCTCACCTTGCTTGGATCCTTATAATATAGAGTTTGGTACATTGAAACATGATTACTGACTAGGGAGTTGTAATGGAGTGGGTAGGTGTGAGTGAGTAAGGGGGTAGGTGGAGGGAGTGTGTGGGGGTAGGTGGGGGGAAGAGTGTGTGGGGGTAGGTGTGAGGGAGTGTGTGGTCAGTAGGTGTAGTAGGAGGCTCTGGAGGTAGTATTAATAGTTATGCTCGAGAACCTACATTTGCCCTCTACTGGCGGAGTTTGTCAACAGATTTTTTTGGACTTGTTTTATTTTACCATTTTACAATATGTAAGCAACATTTTTCTGATACATAGTTGGTGTACATTAAGAAAACTGAGATACTTCACTTATTTTTATTGCCCTGAAATATACACTTCACGATGAACACACAGCCAGCTTCTATACACTGAGTGAATCAGATCTTGTGGCTTGGTTCTCTTAAGTCTTCAGCTCAGTCAGCTCAAGTCTTCAGTTCTCTTAGGTCTAAGCAGACCATCTTTGTTGAGAAGCCTCATTTACACGATCGTAGAGCATCAAAAGGTGATTCATGGCTTGGCTGCGAATGACCTCAATGAATTGATTCAATCTGCATCTCGTAGTGAAGTACGTCATTTCTAAAGTATCTGTATGCATCAACGCAGCATTGTAGAACATTATTCTGGAAGCGCTGAATTATGTCTCGGTTGCTCAGGGCCGTGCACCCCCACAGTTGCACTACTTGCAGGACTTAGTTAAGGGGGTCTCAGTCGCTCGCTGTTCGATCCTTGTTCCGGGTTAGTATTTCCCTAAATTATAGGGGCAAAAACTTTTAAACTTGTAGCAAAATTTGAAATTATCAAGGATTCTAGAAGTTCATTAGTGCATGGGTCCAGGGAATTAAAAACTGAAAGATTTCTGCTGGAGTCATCAAAATTGAGCAATAATTGCCTGAGAAAAATGTGAAAAACATAACTGAATAAACGGTTTTTTCCATTTAGCGAATTTTCAAGGAAAATTAAGCTATTGCATGGAGTCAAATTTTTTATAATGGACTTTGTAGGACATCCCACAGTAAGACTTGGGCGTCCTTATGCGATCGATCTGGGGTAAAGTTGGACAACACTCAACAGAAAGAAAAATAACCTCACACTAATTCGATTTAGACCATTCTGAATCCAAATCCCCGAAAAAATTCAATAGGTGTATGTCCGCGAGTGTGTGTGTGACAAAATCTTGTGTCGTCTGCACAGGCCTCAATTTCCAACCGATTTTCGTGGTTCTTTTTTTATTCGACGCGGAAAACTGTCTAGTGCACTAAGTCACCGGAATTTCAAATTTTGTCCTTTTAAGGGGGGAAAGGGGGGGGTTAATGCTCAAAAAACGTGCGTTTTTGGGCATAATCTTGTGTACTCTGCCCAGGCCTCAATTTTCAACCAATTTTCGTGGTTCTTTTTTTGTTTGACTCAATAATCACCCTAATTGCAACACTATTTCACCAGAGTGTCAAAATTATCATGGAGAGGGGGTGAGGGGGGGATAACAATGACAAAGTATCCGATTTTTCAATATTTCGGTTCCTTCATAGCTTACTAATTGTACCCAAGCTTTGAAATTGAGGAAATATTCTCATTATACCTCCGGATTTTCATGAATCATTCTCTGTACCACCATGGAACTGATAGTGGTGCCACCATGGTGCCAGGACACCATAAACCGCATTCCTATTTCGTGTTTTTAATTTTTGACATTTTCATGTCTTTCATATGGCACATAAAAAAAAAATCGTCACGAAATTTGATGCAACGATATTTGTTGCAACGATATTTGTCCCAAGTCGCCACAATGATGATTATGACCATCAGAAGTGAAGTTGTTAGGTAGGTAGGTACTTTACAGTTTGGCATGAAAATGTTTCAATGTGTTGCAGACTCGTATGCAAGCGTTTTGAGTTTTATGTGCCATATGAAAGACATGAAAATGTCAAAATAGTGTGACTGTCAGAAGGCAAATTATATGAAGAAGTAGTAGACTTTTTTATTCAATAATAAATTAATAGTAATAATTAATCTTATTTGCGAGAGACACCTACACGAGAAAAGAGATTTCCATAATCGTTTATTTTTTTTTTCACCTTGAATACGGACGTGAACTTCGAGGGACGTACTATCAAAACTAATAGATGAAAGTTCAACGTTACGCAGTATTTCAGCTTTGGTGCCAGACTGGCACCATTGTGAGAAGGTGGAGGGGGGGGGTGAACTCGAATCCGCATGTTGGGTATCGTAGATCATGGATTTTAAAATCCTCTTCAGATTCGAGGCTCCCAAGCCGCCAGAAATTTCATGGTGGATAAGGGTGAGGGAGGGGGGAGACCACTACTTTTTGCCTGAAATACTAAATGAATTACATCGAGTGAAAAAGTTGTACTGCTTACCACGTTTAAATTGACCTAATGCTTATTCAATGGGACGTCCCCTGGAATGCATGTTTTGAAAATTTTTTTCACTGAAATCTGTTTTGAAACATTCTGGAACGATCCCTAAAGTTTTTCCAAAAATTATATACATATAATATATCATATGTGTCATTCCGCACGATAACTTGAGTATCTAATTATTTAGCAAAATTGTATTCGTTTTTGCCAAAATGTTCGTAACAACAAACAAAAGGATGAGTTCGTTAGCCTAATATTTCTGACAACCCTAAATGGTCCAAATTTCAAAAATAGTGCAAAAAACGGGGTTTTTTGTGTGGTGATTACCTACAAAATCATGTTATATTCGGATTCAGCACAAATATCTTATATCAATGCGATTTACAAGAATGAAAATCGTCCAAAAATTCAAAAAGTATCATCTATATTTAAATATATATAATGAAAAGGTGCATATATCGATACCTTAAAGCACAAAGGCGCTATGTCCTTCCACTTTTTTTTTCAATTTCAGAAAACTCAAATTTAACAGAACTACAATTGAGTTTTCTTGACGATAATAGCTTGAAAATTTATTGAGGAAATTAAGGAGTTTAGTGTAATAAGCCATTATTTTAAGAATCGCGCATTGGTGATGATTTCTTCTGCGTTTTTCTCAAATCTCAATTTTTAGACATAGCGTCTTTGTGCTTTAAGGTACCGATATTTGTTGTACCTAGAAATACAGTAGCCGTGTGGGTACTCTATGAGTTAGAACGTGAATATGGACTCCTAACATCTGCAAAGCATACCTTATGCATACAGTATGTTCGTATGGTACACTGAAAATCGAAAAAAAAACAAGAATAGAGTAAAAAAAAAATCTAGCTAAAAGAAATTGCAACACCATTTTTTCTTTTGTGACCATACCTTCAACTGAATGATTTCTTTGAAAATTCGCTCATTAATTCATGCTGCATGAATAGAGTTTTATTCTCAGGCAATTATTGTTTGATTTTGATGACTCCAGCGGCAATCTTTCACTTTTCAATTCCCTAGACCCATGCACTAATAAATTTAACTTCACTAATACACTTTTCACTAATAAGTTTTTGTCCTTACGATTTCGGGAAATACTAACCCGGAACAAGGAACGAACGGCGACCGACTGAGATCCCCTTAAGTCCAGACATGCCTTGAATGTACAGCATGAGCTTATTGTGTACTGACAATTTTGACCGTCGGCCCATCGGCCAGAACATTTCCCTGAATCTAAGCTCAGCTTTTTTCTTCTTGACGAGGGACTTCCACCTTAGTTTGGCTTCCAGCGTCATTCCAAGGTATTTTGCTTCATTTTTGTACGGTATCACCTTGTTATCGAGAAAGGCTGGCGCATAGCTGAACCTTTTGGTTTATTATTTTCAATAACGAACCGTTGGAATCGATCAAGAAAAAAAAAGTTTAACCCCCCTTCAAAATTTGTTGGTTTACGTTTCAAGGATTTTGATGGAATTTGGTATGTGGACTCCATTTGGGGTCTAGTTATGCCCCGAAGCTTTTGGTTGATGTAGGTCACTTCTAAGGGTTGAAATTATGAAAACGCCCTTACTCATAAGAGTCCATTTATGAGCATGAATTAATGAGCGAATTTTCTCATTAATTCATGCTAAAAAAAAAAAAAAAAAAAAAAGCTATAAAAAATGCTATTAAAAAAAAAAAAAAAAAAAAAAAAAAAAAAAAAAAATTGCTATTAAATGTTTCAGTTAAAGGTATGGTTATGAAAAAGATTAATGGTGTTGCAATTTATTTTAGAAAGTTTTTTTTTCACACGATTCAGTATACGATACCAACATACTGTAGGCAAGTGTATATAAATGACATTTATAAAAATCACATTGTGATTGTTGGAAAAACTTCAGGGATCGTTTCAGAGTGTTAGAAAACTGATTTCAGTGAAAAATGTTTTCGAAAAAGTTCATTCTAAAAATTTTGAGGCCATTGCAATAGCTTCATTTTTTTTTTTTTTTGTTTTTGAAAATTCGCTAACATTTTGATATCAAGTTATTGTTTTTTCATCAATTTAAGATAGTATTGAATTTTTAGAGACCACGCGGAGCCCTGTAGGACAAACCGTTCGCTCCTTACGAGAACTTAAGGGTTGGACTTACGATAAATCAGATACACGAGCGTGAATCGCAGAAGAGACCTAATGCGATCGATGTTTTTCTTCATGTTGGTTGTTGGTAACAATGGCAAAGCCGTGTTCTTTGCAGACGAGTGATCTGTATAGAAAAATGACCGACCTCTGCGGGGATCGCGGGTTCAAGGCTCATCGCCGGCAGCGTGCGTTTTTCGGCGGCCTCTCATCGCCCCCCTCGTCCCAACCCATGACGGTGAGGCAATGGGAAGCCATGAGCAAAATCATCTGAACAAATTCTGATCTTCCCTTTGGAAGACAGCTGATGTCGTCCGCAACGCCAGGAATGGCAGTCGGACGAAAATCCAACCTGAAATGGTTGTTTTGTGTAATTATTTGCAGCGTTTATTCGTGAAATCAACATGCATTGTTCAATCATGAAAGCGGGAGATAAAACAATTTAGCTTGGTAACTGATTCACTGTTTGTTCCCCCAGTCGCCATAATTTCAATATCATCAGCATAACTAGCAAGGGTATTACCTTCAGTTTCTGGTAAGTCAGAAGTGTAAAGCAGATACAGTTCTCAACAGATGATGATCAGAAAAGTTGTGTGAACGCGTGATTCGCTGGAATGACGGGAAGCTCGTATTAAGAGAAAATAAAAAAGTCTGCCAAGATAATCCGATGCATCGTAGCAAATCTCTAAACATCAATCTCTAAGTACGTTGCAGTATCCTCATAGGGGACCATCTAAACGTCAATCAGTACATTGTCATCGAAATCGGACAATTTAGAAGTTATGGCTGTTACAAGGATTCTACGTTTGCGAATGCGCAGAGGCTACTATCAACCCAGGTCCATGATTTTCATAGGGGACCATCTGCACACCAATCAAAGTCGGATGAAAAATGAGTAGTTTTGGCTGTTACAAGGATTTTATTTGTGCTTGGGAATCGAGTGCTACCAATCCGGAAGTCACGATTTTTATAGGGGACCATCTACATGTAAACCCCTCTCATTCCCTGAAAATGTCATCGAAATCGGACAATTACTTCGTATATTTTTGCCCGTCACATGAGTTTCATGACAGACACGGAACCAAAATTGTCCAGGGAGGCCTAAAACTTGACACACAAATGGAAATTTTGGTTTTGGAAATTTTGTTTTCGCTACCTTGGTAGAAGCAAAATTATATTCAATGTACTGAAAGTGCTTGGAAGTTGAAGGGGAAAACTAGTTAGAAAACTATCTGATAAGCCTACGAGTTGAAGTATTTTAGATAACATTTTCTGTCGATTTAAAATTAATCCGAGATACTGTTGGGATGCTTACTTACCCTCGTATGTGTTCGACTTGGCTCGAACGGAAAAGTAATTGAATCCCAAAAACTACGTATTTGCCGTTTTAATCGATTCCTTGAAAGTATTAGATAAACCCTCAACTCCGATTTCACCTAGGAAATACTAAATTTGGAAAGTAAACAACACGTTCAATGAGGAAATGCCGTATAATTACTAACAGAATATTATTCGTATAAAACTTAACACGGATGATTCAAACTACAATAAAATCCCATTAATATGAAATGCAGGACAATAGTTGCCATTTTCCAAATTTAATTCATTTTGATCAACGTTAGGAGATAAAAGTAGTGCATAGCATACGTTGATGGATAACATTTTTGTAAAGCTAAATTTTAGTACTAATTATACGTTCGTTGATACGGGGGGATTGACTTTTATCATGGTCGATTCCGATGGTTCAATATTGAAAATAATAAACCAAAATCGAAAAAACAATCGGTTCACCAAATAAAAGGAAAACGCAAAAAATTCTGTAAAGGAAAGATAATTAGAATTTTCATCCTTCAAGATGAAAGAAAATTACATGGAACGATTACATTTTGCAAGTTCCTTCCCAGTCGGCAGAGGAAAATTCTCTCAGAACGTGGAGTTTGAGAACCACTAATACTGCGCTCCACGGAGGTGACGCAGCGAGGGTTCGTATCACCTTCAATTTATCAACCTAATTTACTCGTATGTAATTGCACCGAGTGAGCTTTATCTCGCCAACTTTCTAACCACGTTTCAACGTTTACGTAATTAGTAGTTGGCGGCTTAGCGGCTACGACTCCCCGCGGTGAAGTGGGATGAAAATTATACAAGACCGTAAAGGGATGCCTTTTATACGAGAGGTCGACAACTCAAGATCAAATCGTTCGTTTGAATCACCCTTGTTATGCTAGGAATCACCATAAAACGTGCTCATATGTTAATAAACAACACAAATACAATCGACTTGTTAATTCAATCATCGAAAATTCATACGCACAGGGGCACACTTCAAAGTAACAACACTATATGCTTATTTCGTATTCCTAGAGACGGACACATTATCGAGCGGCAATTCGGAAAGACTGAACGTTGTTTTACGTTTTACTGGAGATGTCAACTGTTTGTGTAACAAGACCTACCTTGTCTTAGTCGTTTCACGTTTGGTAGACACACATGACAATAAATAAGGTATTTGTCTACTTTTCATGGAAAAGCTAAACAAATCCGGCATCAATTCGTTACGAAAACGATACAATTAAACCAAAACTGAGCTTAAGGGGGCCTTAGTCGGTCGCCGTTCGTTCCCCGTTCCGGGTTAGTATTTACCTAAAATGCAGCGGCAAAAGCTTTTTAAAATGTAGCTAAATTTGTAATTTTTAAGGATTAAAGAAATTTATTGGTGCCTCGACCTAGGGCATTGAATTATAGAATCGACAAAATAGTAAAATAAAAACCTTTTCAACAAAAAAATGGACCGACCTCAAAAATGATGTCCGTGAACACCAAAACGGGAAAAATAATAATCTCAGCGAAAACATACTGATGTAGTAGGTTGTTGGATATAAATATCTAGTCAACAGATGGTATGTTGGAATACCAACAATTCGTAGTGTGATTAACACCTATTCCAATTAACATATATCAATTATTCGTAGTGTGATTCACACTTATTGTCACACTCATATCCTCCATCATACGATAGCAGTGACATACTACCCAATAGTTTTGGAACACTTATCTCCAATCGTATTCATGTTTTGAATTGCACAATCGACGCATGTTGTAATACTCACCAGATCATGTGAGTAGTACTTAAAAACCACAGCGTATCCAGATAGGTAGGTAGGTACGCATTGAAGTCGCCGCCGTGCCCATCTGTAGATACAAACTCACCACCTTCCTACTCAATGATCTGGTTAGCATTACAAGAGTAAGTGCCTTGAGTTGAAATGTGCTCCCCAGACTATCAGGTACCTAGTACGTCTCTACTGCTGTATGAGTATGATAGTAAGTGTAAAACTCCCTAGGAATGTTTGTGACTAGTATTTTGAGACTCTACTATTACATGAGACTGTTTATTATATTGGTTGACATACTGTAATGTAGCTACATACCTTCGGAAGCGTTGTTACCAAATTGCCGTTCAAAACCTCCCACAATTTTAAACGAACTGATATTTACGTTCATACTCGGTGTGGAAGCATTTCTGTAGTATGGGAGGTATTTACTTATATTTACGAAAAAAAAAATAATATGTTGATAAGTAGAAGATCTATAAGACTTGTGTCTACAGATGGGCAAGGCGGCGACATCAATGCGTACCTACCTACCTATCTGGATACGCTGTGGTTATTAAGAACTACTCACATGATCTGGTGAGTACTAAAATATGCGTCGATCGTGCAATAAAAAACATAAATGCGAGTTGAGATAAGTGTTCCATCACTATTGGGTAGTACGTCACTGCTATCGTATGATGGAGGATATGAGTGTGACAATAAGTGTGAATCACACTACAAATAATTGTTGGTATTCCAACATACCATCTGTTGACTGGATATTTATGTACAACAACCTACTACCTACATCAAGTATGTTTTTGATGAGACTATTATTTTTCCTTTGGTGTTCACGGACATCAATTTTGAGGTCGGTCCATTTTTTGTTTTTGTTAAAAAGGTTTTTATTTTAGTATTTTTTCCCATTTTACAATATTTTTATTTTTCACTTTTCAGTGGTCCACAATTCAAATCTGAAATTAATTTACCCGCACTTTTTCGATCAGTTTTCGTGATGTAGATCTATTTCCATACTGTAAATGAGTTTCTGTGAGCTGAACCAGAAGCCAAGGGTGGACCGTATTCTGTAATCGGGATCAGTTTCCATATGTGTAGATGTGTTTCCATATTTTCGATCGGTTTCAGGAGGTATTTGGTTCACTTTCCGACTTACCAATCTACCAACTATATTATGGATGGGGAGGAAGCTATTAGCTACACCCACTTGGTAGAATACCCTCTCATCACCTAACTGTTCTATTATATCCCTCATATTTGGTAGGGCCCTATGCAGTTCGGACGATCTCCTATACTATCACCTACCCAAATATATTATGAGCTATGGAGCTATGTGGACTATATGGAGCTATATGGACGATGGAGCTATGTGCTACACCCACTTGGTTGAAAACCATCTCATCACCTAACTGTACTACATCCCTAATATTAGGTACGACACTAAGCAGTTCATCTCCTATACTATTACCTACCCAATCATGTTCTAAGTAATGAGGGGGCTATGTGCTATACCCACTTGGTAGAATACACTTAACACCTAACTATACTATATCCTTCATACTTGGTGGAAAACTCACAAACTTGAGCATCCAAAAACACGTTTTAAAACGTTATAAATAAAAAACGCTGCAAATTATTACACAATGGTTTATTATTTTTTATTTTTCCATACAGATCACTCGTCTGCAAAGCCACCAACCATCCAACATGAAGAAAAACATCGACCGCATTTCGGTCAGCTTTAATTTGAACGGAGATTAGGCCTCTTTTGCGATTCACACTCGTGTTTCTGATTTATCGTACGTCCAAACTTTAAATTCTCGTAGTGAGCGAACGGTTTGTCCTACAGAGCTCCGGGTGGTCTCAAAAAATTCTAAAAATTCTATGGAATCTTAAATTGAAGGAAAAACAATACCTTTATATCGAAATTTTTTGAGTTAGGGCGTTGTCAAAATTTCAAAATTGATTTTTGAACCCTTAGAAGTAAAACCAAAAACCAAAATCCAAAACCAAAAAAACCGGGGCACAACTAGACCCCAGAAGGAGCCTACATACCAAATTTCATCAAAATCGGTCAATGCTAAGTGGCAAAAAACGACGTACGGCGGACGGACGGCCAAAGTTTGGTTTATTATTTTCAATAATGAACCTTTGGAATCGACCAAGAAAAAAAAAACGTAAACCATCGAATTTTGAGGGGGTGTTGAAATTTTTTTTTTTTTTTTTTTGGTCGATTCCAAAGGTTTATTATTGAAAATAATAAACCAAAAATCAGTGACTTATTGTTTTGTTCATTCTATATTAATTATTATCCTCGCAAAGGAGAGATTTCAAACTGATAGAGAGAAACATAAACGACATTTTCACCAATTTTTGTAAAAGTATCAATACTTCAAAATATCAATACTTTTTGAAAGTAGCGTATCGATACGTTTGATACTTTATAGATGTATCGATACTATATTATATCGATACTATTGAAGTATATCCACAACACTTTCAGTGCTCTACAATAGCATAACAATCACATAGCTCCCTCATCACCCATTACATGATTGGGTAGGTGATAGTTCAGGAGATTGTCAGAAGTGCATAGTGCCCTACCTAATATGAGAGATATAGTAATGTTAGGTGTTGAGAGGGTATTCTACCAAGTGGGTGTAGCACATAGCTCCCTCTTCACAAATAACATGATTGAGTAGGTAACAGTAAAGGAGATCGTCAGAACTGCATAGTGCACTACCTAATATCAGAGATATAGTACTATTAGATAATGAGAGGGTATTCTACCAAGTGGGTGTTGCACATAGCTTCCTCTTCATTCATAATATAGTTGGGTAGGTAATGGTATATGAGATTTTCAGAACTACATAGTGCCCTACAAATACCTATGAGGTATATAGTACAATTAGTGTATGAGAGGGTATTCTGTCAAGTGGGTGTAGCACATAACTCCCTCATCACTAATAACATGATTGAGTAGGTAATAGTATGATATAACGTCAGAACTGCATAGTGCCGGACCTGATATGAGGTTTGTAGCACAATTCAGAGATGAGAGGGTATTATACCAAGTGGGTGTAGCACATAGCTTCCTCATCATCCATAATATGTTTGGGTAGGTAATGGTATAGGAGATTGTCAGAACTGAATAGTGCCCAAAATATAAGGTATGCAGTGCAGTTTGGTGATGAGAGTGTTTTCTAACAATTGGATGTAGCATATAGCTCCCTCGTCAATCATGTCATGGCTGAGTTGTTGAATTGTGTTGTCAGAACTAAGTACCTACCAAATGTGAGGTAAGTCAAACAGTTAGGGGATAAGAGAGTAGGTTGCTAAGAAGGAAAGTGGCCCAAGTACCTCCTGAAACCGATCCAATGAACGGAAACTCATCTTTGAGTGTTTTGAGTCCGTATTTCCGACTTTACATTTCCTTTGCATAAATTTCATACGGAGAAAAAAATTGATATTTCAAAATTGCTTGTATTCTACGGAGGAAGGAAATTTTGAGGACAGTTTGGTAATTTGTTGGAAACGTCGTGTGAATTTTCGTTCAAATAAGTATCGTGCTCCTCCTAGGTACAAGGAAGGAGGCGAAAAATTCTGGAAAAAATAACAATTAAGAACGCTGAACATACTTTGACCAAATAAATCGTACTCGTAGTTCGTGCTGAAAGAGTATACGAAGACATTTAAAATTCAAATAGGTTCCTATTAAACAGGGATTGCCGCAAAGGATAATTGTGTCTCTGGTAGTCAGCAATTAATGGAAATTGAAGATATAATAAATCGCATGATGCATTTCGAATATAAGAATATAACCTACCGAAAAATTTAGAAAATTCTTCTGTAAAGTTGGAATCATTCAACGATGGAAGAAAGGGCGAAAACAGACATTTATACTTAAGTAGTGAGAAAAGTAGGCATCAAAATGTACTCAATTTTGGGGAAAATATTCGGTTTCCTGGCATTTTTAGAGAACCAGGTAAATCTCACATGTACAAGAATGTAATTATGTAAAAGAAATTAAACATTAAGATTACAAAATACGATAAATACAAGAAAAGTAGACGGAAAAAAGTATCTACTGATGTTCGAAAGATAAATGAAATGTTCCAGACTGAATGGTGCCTGCAGGACTGACTGGTGTCCAATTAACCCTCTTCCCAACTACACCAAACGACAACGATATTTTAGTGGACGGATTTGTCGCTACAGGGAGAGTATAATATACTACATTATGTTATACAAATACACTTTACTTTTGTGTATTATACAAATACAGTAGTTGTAAGGGAAGCAAAATTCAGGCGAGGGAGGGACTTCCTAGAGGAGACTGGTGGAGGAAGACACGCTTTGGGGAAGGGCACGGGCAGACAAGTTGTTGTGCTTCTGGAGACAACAAGAGACAATATCTGTGAATACTTACACATCATTATTATTCGATTGATCAATTATTCCTATTGTGCCGAGAATCAAATTTGAAGTTTCCGTCACATTTGAATTCCAGCGGTTTTTGGAGTTCAAGCCACTCCCTACTTGTTATTTTCTACTTTCGAGTCTAACCTCGCTGAAGAATAATTTATTTTTCTGTAATACCTTCTTCAAACACGAAGAATCCCTTACTATTTTCTTTATTATAATTTTACATTTTTAGGAAATTATAATAAACCCAGCAATTATAATGCAAATTTAATGAATAACGTGTAGAAGTAATCGGATCAAGAAGCTGCTGCTCTCTGAGGGAAGATGGTACTCGTGTCCATTTTTTTTAGGACATCCCATAGTAAGATTTGGGCGTCCTTATGCGATTAATCTGGGGTAAAGTTGGACAACACTCAACAGAAAACGTCTGCCAAGTGGGTGTGGCACATAGCTTCCTCGTGTCCATAACCCGATTGTATAGATGATCCGATGCATAGTAGTCAATCTCAAAACACCAATCTCTAAGTACCTTTCACTACCCTCATAGGGGACCATCTACACGCTAATCTGGACAATCCTAGAAAATTTCAACAAATTCGGATGAAAAAATAAGTGAGTAGATGTATGTGATTGGATCAAAAAAATTCTTACCCTCGGCTGGGATTCGAACCCGCGATCCCTGGAGCACAAATCAAGACTCTGTCCTCTGAGCTATTGAAGCCTTGTCATGTATAAGATTTGAGATTCTCACAGGAGACCATCCCTCTATGAATGAATCCCTCTATGAAAAACAATTCTCTATGATTTTCATCGGATACCATCTAAACACTACTCTGTAACATCCCTGAAAATTTCATTGAAATCGGATGGAAAATGTAGAAGTCGTGGACGTTATGAGGAAATTCACGTTTGCGCATGCGCAGTGGCTACTATCAGTCCGAAGGTGGTGATTTTCATGGGGGACCATCTAAATACTAATCTGTAACATCCCTGAAAATTTCATTGAAATCGGATTGAAAATGTAGAAGTTATGGCCGTTACAAAGAATTCACGTTTGCGCATGCGCAGTCGCTTCTATCAGTCTGAGGATGATGATTTTCATAGGGGACCATCTACAACCTAATCCACATAATCCCTGAAAATTTCATAGAAATCGAGTGGAAAATGTGGAAGTTATGGCCGTTAGAAAGAAATTCACGTTTGCGCATGCGCAGTAGCTACTATCAATCCGAAGGAGGTGATTTTCATAGGGAATCATCTAGATACTAATCTGTAACATCCCTGAAAATTTCATCGAAATCGAGTGGAAAATGTGGAAGTTATGGCCGTTACAAGGAATTCACGTTTGCGCATGCGCAGTCGCTTGTATCAGTCCGAGGATGATGATTTTCATAGGGGACCGTCTACACACCAACCCGCACAATCCCTGAAAATTTCATCGAAATCGGACAATAACTTCGTATAGTTATGCGCGTTACAAGGAATTGATGACAGACGGACAGACACACAGACACACGGACACACAGACACACAGACACACAGACAGACAGACAGACAGACACGGAACCAAAATTGTTCAGAAAGGTCTAAAACGCAAAACGCGAGTGAAAATTTTGATTTTGGAGAATTTTTTTTTTTCCGTCCTTGAAAAGTGAAAACAAAGCTTCCGCTACCTTGGTAGACTCGGAAGCAAAATAAAATAACCCCACACTAATCCGTTTTCGACCATTCTGAATTAAATCAACGAAAAAAAAACCATAGGTTTATAGGTCTGTGTGTGACAAAATCTTGTGTACTCTGCCTAAGCCTTAGTTTTCAACCGATTTGTGTGGTTTTTTTTGTTCGACGCGGAAATCCCATAATATGACCATGGCAGGTGGTACAGGGTGAGGCAAAAAGGACGGACGTTTTTCAAAAATTCATAAACGTGTTAAGAATCATTTTAAAAAAATGTATTAGCATTATCAGAATCCTTAGGTAAAAGCATTTCAGAACCCTAAGTGTGGAAAATAACGTCAGGCACGTGGTTCAGCGATGCAGCCCTGAAGTAGTACCACGAAGTTGACTTCAGCTCTCTCGAACATTGTTCGGCCGATTCCGGCCTCCCGAATAGCTTCCTTCAATTCCTAGAGGTTTCGATGGCAACCCTACGTGTTAGGGAATTTTCATGAAAAATGAAGCTATTGCAATGGCCTCAAAATTTTTAGAATGGACTTTTTAGAATTTTTTTTCACTGAAATCCGCTTTGGGACATTTTGAAACGATCCCTGAAGTTTTTCCAAAAATCATATATATTAGTTAACTCGTACAGCTTCACGATTTGCTTTTTAAAAAATGTTTACTGCAATTACAAACACACAAGTACCTACGCACTGGAGAGCGGCTAAGAAGGAACTGACCTTAGATGGACTCCCGGGTTCTACGAGTATATAAGCTCTCTGTTAGAGAAGCTGCGCTCAGCACATTTCATAGAGCGGACCAGTATTCTACATTTATACAAATGAAGTCTGGTTGAGTCTCATCGGCTCGGAGGGGATTAAAGCCTTCCAAGAATTTCGCATCTCGTTGGGTCTCATCAGGTGTGGCGCTGGATTTATTTATTTATTTTATTTTATTTTTTTTTTTGGATGGCATAGGTCCTCGGCGCAAAATCGTGTTGAAAAACAACTTCCTAAGGCTGTGGGGAACCATCATCCAAACTTCTGCCAGTAATCCATCAGGACCACAGGCAGTCCTGGTTGGTTCCGATACCCGGATTTCATCCTCCGTTATTGGCATCCATATATGGTCCATTGGCTGATCATGGGGATGACGGACTTCTTCTGCTATCCATTCGCTGGATGGAGCTGACCACTGTCTTGCCCAGTATTGCCTGTGACGGATTTGGGCTCTTCCATTACCAAGGATGTCCTCCGCTATTGCAGCTTTATCAGAATCCCATAACCACCTAAACCTTGAGAATTTATCTCTCCTCGTTTCTTGTGTGGTATCATTGTTGATTATATGGTCCCTGGGTGGTCGTGGGGTCATACCAATGATATGGGATATCCACGGAAGAAGGCCATTTTGTGGGTCATGATCCTGGACCACCGCTCTTGCAGCATTTATTAACAATTGATGGCCTTCATCCTGATCTGATGCACGCTGAGCTATGGGAATCCCTGCTAGAATAGCTTCATCAAGCTGTTGGTGAGAGATCTCGTGGCTCTTCCTCGGGGTGTTTGTGTAGCATCTAGGCGTACCTGCTCCACAACATTCTGATAGTGGGGCCTTGCTCGTACCCCTTCTACAGATTTAAGTGTTCTACCAACCATTTACATCTAGAGCCACCTGTCACATGCTTCGCTGGTTTTTTAGCTGCCTTACAGGACATGCATTCAACCTCTGGATGTGGTTTGATGCAGGCAGCGACCTTATGTTCTTTCTCACCACAGCGTTTGCAACATTCTTCGCCAGGCTGGCAAACTGTACAATCTTGCGAGCGATGACCCACTCTGGCGCATCTGTAGTATCTTAGAACTGGTACATACGGCGTTACTGGGCATCTACACCACCCTACGTACAGCTTAGGGTCTTTCATGATCGATTTGTAGAGCTCAGTCTCGACTTCTACTTCCCAACTTACAGGACGCCCCCTCACCACGTCTTACTATCCTCTTCGGGTTAAAATTGGCTTTGAATCTATCAAGGTTAACGTTGGAGAAATTTTGTTCCCGGACTGCCGCTTGGAGTTGTTCAGCGTTTAATGATACCTCCCTGATACCCGAAATAATTAGAGTAGGTCTTTTCTTGGGCATTAGCTCCATTTTGAGGCCAGCACCCCCTGCGCCCGTATCTGCCATTATTTTTCTGGCTTCTTGGATGTTAGCTGCCTCGAGTATAACTCTTTTGTCCCTCCCCTTCCTAAGAACTATTATATAACTATTTAATTATTCTAAGGAAATTCTTTCATGGACCAATTTTGATGAAATTAGGTATATCGGCCACATTCGGAGTCTACTTGTGCTTTAGTTTACAATCAGTAATAGTGGTCCATTGAGTGAAAAATAGGGATTGTATTTTCAAAAGCCCTAGCTCAAAACTTTCGATACAAAGTATAAAGTCCGATACTAGGTGAGCTCTACTCGAACTGACCACGACAACACTTTACAGTTTTATAGACACTACTTTCAAAACTATCACTACGAGAAAATAGAACACTTTTCCGTAAGAAACTTCAAAAGCGAGTAATTTATTTCTTTTCAATAATTCCAACTCACATGTCACATTTAAAAACATATCGAAAATGGATTTAGAAATCATATAGCCAGAAGTTGAAATTTAGATTGTAATTGAAATGTTCGCTGACGCGGACACAAAGGTACCTATTATTTTTCCCTCAATTTAAAATAGAATTGAATTTTTAGAATTTAATGAGACCATCCAGAACTCTGTAGGACCAGCTGTAGGTTTGTCCTATAGGGCTCCTCGTAAACTCAACAAATTCTAAAAAGTCTATACTATCTTAAATTCATGGAAAAACAATACCTTTATATCAAAATGTTTCGAGTTAGGGCGTTTTCAAAATTTCAAAATTAATTTTTCAACCCTTAGAAGTGACCTACATCAACCAAAATCTTCGGGGCACAACAAGACCCCAAATGGAGCCTACATACCAAATTTCATCAAAATCGGTCATTGCTAAGTGGCAAAAGTGCCGCGTACGGCGGACAGACGGCCAAATTTTTATTCAATTTTTGGATTCTACGTACTTTGAAACGTACGTAGGCGTACGAGGCATAGTGGAGCGGGAGTGGAAAAGAATCCATTTTTGTAAGGTGACTAAAATTGAAATGTAATGTGGTATAAGGCAATTTACCTTATAACCTAGGCCACTGGCCTCTCGCGGGAACAAGGGCTCAGTGAGCTTTAAGGGAAGAAGTGAAAAAATGATAATTTCGAGATACGGAGATTTTTAATTATGAAAATTGCCCCAAACTATTTCCTACTTAAATGAACGAATGACCTTCGTTCGGGCCCGTACGTGGAAATTTGGAAGATTGGTTGACTCACCAAATGACGACACTTCACACTCAGTATCTGCCCAAAAACACAAAATAAACACACTCGAAAATTTAAACAGATTTACTTTTTAAAAACGGGGAAAGCTCCGAGAGGAAGGCGGACCGGCGAACTGATAGTAAAAAACGCTGCAAATTATTACACAATGGTTTATTATTTTTTCTACATAGATCACTCGTCTACAAAATCACCAACCATCCAATATTTAAAAAAAAAATCAAAGAAAAAAATCAAAAAAAAAAATCAAAAAAATCCAAATTACCAACCATCGATCGCATTTCGGTCAGCTCTAATTTGAACGGAGATTAGGCCTCTTATGCGATTCACACCCGTGTTTTATTTTCGTAGGTAGCGAACGGTTTGTCCTACAGAGCTCCGCGTGGTCTCAAAAAAATTCTAAAAATTTTATAGAATCCTAAATTGAAGGAAAAACAATACCTTTATATCGAAATTTTTTGAGTTAGGGCGTTTTCAAAATTTCAAAATTGATTTTGGGACCCTTAGAACTGACCTACATCAACCAAAAGCTTCGGGGCACAACTAGATCCCAAATGGAGCCTACATACCGTACATTATTATAAATGATGAGGGAGCTATGTGCTACACCCACTTGGTAGAATACCCTCGCATCACCAAATCGTACAACATATCTCATATTTGGTACGGCACTATTCAGTTCCGACAATCTCCTATACCATTAGATACCCAACTATATTGTAAATGATGAGGGAGCTATGTGCTACACCCACTTGGTAGAATACCCTCGCATCACCAAATTGTACAACATATCTCATATTTGGTACGGCACTATTCAATTCCGACAATCTCCTATACCATTAGATACCCAACTATATTATAAATGACGATGGAGCTATGTGCTACTCCCACTTGGTAGAACACCCTCTCATCACCAAATTGTACAACATATCTCATATTTGGTACGGCACTATTCAATTCCGACAATCTCCTATACCATTAGATACCCAACTATATTATAAATGACGAGGAAGCTATGTACTACACCCACCTGGTAGAATACCCTCGCATCACCAAATTGTACAACATATCTCATATTTGGTACGGCACTATTCAATTCCGACAATCTCTTGTACCATTAGATACCCAACTATATTGTAAATGACGATGGAGCTATGTGCTACTCCCACTTGGTAGAACACCCTCTCATCACCAAATTGTACAACATATCTCATATTTGGTACGGCACTTTTCAATTCCGACAATCTCCTATACCATTAGATACCCGACATTATTATAAATGATGAGGGAGCTATGTGCTACACCCACTTGGTAGAATACCCTCGCATCACCAAATTGTACTACATATCTCATATTTGGTACGGCGCTATTCAATTCCGACAATCTCCTATACCATTAGATACCCAACTATATTATAAATGACGATGGAGCTATGTGCTACTCCCACTTGGTAGAATACCCTCTCATCACCAAATTGTACATCATATCTCATATTTGGTACGGCAAAATTCAATTCCGACATTCTCCTATACCATTAGATACCCTCCTATATTATAAAATTTATAATATAGGAGGGTATCTAATGGTATAGGAGAATGTCGGAATTGAATAGTGCCGTACCAAATATGAGATATGATGTACAATTTGGTGATGAGAGGGTATTCTACCTCTATTTAATGACGATGGAGCTATGTGCTACTCCCACTTGGTAGAATACCCTTTCATCACCAAATTGTACAACATATCTCATATTTGGTCCGGCACTATTCAATTCCGACAATCTCCTATACCATTGGATACCCAACTATATTAAAAATGATGAGGGAGCTATGTGCTACACCCACATGGTTGAATACCCTCGCATCACCAAATTGTACAACTTATCTCATATTTGGTACGGCACTATTCAATTCCGACATTCTCCTATACCATTAGATACCCTCCTATATTATAAATGACGATGGAGCTATGTGCTACTCCCACTTGGTAGAATACCCTTTCATCACCAAATTGTACAACATATCTCATATTTGGTCCGGCACTATTCCATTCCGACAATCTCCTATACCATTAGCTGGGCATACACGAGCGGGATTTCCGACGGTTTGACGGTTTATTTAGGAAACCTGCAGGTTTGGAATCTTCGTTAGTGGATGAGAAAACTCGCACTCCAAAACTGACGGTTCAAGTTTAACAGTTTTTTCGAAAAACCTGCAGTTCAAATTTGTAAGTCAGTGGAGGGAAAATACCGCAGTCCGAAACTGACGGTTCACTGCTGGCCTCGTCCATCCTCAAACCTGGCATACAAGAACATTCCGATCCAGCGGTTGGGTACCTGGTAAGGACTGAGTTTTTGTCACTCATGGTACCGATGAGTTGATACTCAGTTCCACAGTCCTGGTACAGCTGTACCGACCCACCTCTAGTCAGTGGAGTGTGGCTATTAGTTCTTGTAGTCTTCACGTTCTTCAGCTTGAAGTTCCTTCACGAGACCCATATGGCTATGGGCATTTCTTAGGGAAATCCATTCCTTCTCCTACTCTTTGCGATCCTTTTTACGAGATACTAATACGCTCAAGGCGTACATGCCACCTGCAGCAG
The DNA here is from genome assembly GCA_009739505.2 of Apolygus lucorum. Lineage (NCBI taxonomy): Eukaryota > Metazoa > Arthropoda > Insecta > Hemiptera > Miridae > Apolygus > Apolygus lucorum. Next base: position 93,117,129 of record CM019167.2, read on the forward strand.
CTACGATTTTTTTAGTCGTTTCTTCCATCTCCGATGAGGGTATAGTAGGTGAACTGAGAAAAAACCTCTACTTCTGGCCTCTGGACTGTCCAACACGCTGGACACTCCAAAACCGACGGTTTTCCGCCGAAAAAAACTGTGACATCTCCACTAACGAACGGAGGGTCTGGACTGTCAGTAAAGACCGCAGTTTTAAAGCGGCGGATCAAGACTGCCATCGACCACTAACGGACAAGTCGGATTTTTGATGAAATCCGCGCGCCTGGACTGTCAGAAAAAACGACGGTTTTGGAACGACTATATTATAAATGACGAGGGAGCTATGTGCTACTCCCACATGGTAGAATACCCTCTCATCACCAAATTGTACATCATATCTCATATTTGGTACGGCACTGTTCAATTCCGACATTCCCCTATACCATTAGATACCCTCCTATATTATAAATGACGAGGGAGCTATGTGCTACTCCCACTTGGTAGAATACCCTTTCATCACCAAATTGTACAACATATCTCATGTTTGGTACGGCACTATTCCATTCCGACAATCTCCTATACCATTAGATACCCAACTATATTATAAATGACTAGGGAGCTATGTGCTACTCCCACATGGTAGAATACCCACTCGTCACCCAACTGGAATATATCTCTCTGTATCTAACTGTACTATACTATGGTAGTGCACTATACAGTTCTGACGATCTCCTATACTATTACCTGCCCAATCATGTTATTAGTGATGAGAGAGCTATGTGCTATACCCACTTGGTTGAATACCCAACTAACAGTACTATGATTATCCTTCATATTTGGTAGGAAAACTCACATACTCGAGCATTGATAAACACGTTTGATATGGCTCATGCAGGTTCTGAGCGAATAAGCCACTATAATTTTCCCCTTTCTCATCCCCCGCAGCACCTTTTAGTTATCGGAACCCCCTCATACAGCTTATCATTTTGAAGCTTACAATCAGACCTTCAATTTGACTATACACAAATATTCCGTCATTGGCTCAGTCGGAAGCCACAGGGGAAGAAGAGTGAATGCGGACCAATCTTCCCGAAAACGAGAACTATGTTTTTCAACTTCTTTCACAACTTTTCGATACCTTTAACAAAGCAAAATGAAATCTGTTTGAAACGGGACCACCACGGATACTGGTAGAACACATTTCAAAAAGAATCAGACGGATTGGTACCAGAACAAAGGAATGCAAGGTGTTCAGACATACAAAAAAAAAAATAAAAAAAAAAAAAATCGTCGTCCCACGACAACCCGAATTGAGTACCTCCTCGTTCGCGCGCCTTCGGCGCGTTGAAGTCGGTCAATAAAAAGTTCTGTTGTGCTTTGAATATTATACCAGGCACTTGTGTTCTATCTTTATAATTTCAAAAGTGACATTATCTAACAATGTTATGTAAGTACAATATATGTATCGAGGTATACAGATATCGATCCGCCTGTAGAGCGGGTTATTTAAATGTACACCAATACATACATAAGTACTAGACAAAGTACCTACCATTAGAGAGGCATTGGGTACGGGTGTAGAGGAGGTTGGAGCCCATATTGGGGACGCAGCCCCAAAGGGAGAGACTGGAGCCTACGCAAAGGTTCACATGTTACTAAAATTTGGCGAGTTAGGAAATATCCGAATTAAATAATATTCAAAAAAATTAAATGATAATGTTTAATTATTACAATATTCAGTTTATTCTACGACGCTCGAACGGCTGAATAGACATCCATAATGTGCAACCCCACTTGGTTTATCAAATCCCCAACTGTGAGTCAATTTGGGGTGGGGTGGCCTTGTGGTTGCGGCGCCTTGTGAGGATGATCCTTCTTGGTAATGACCGATTCAAGTAATGTCCGCTCTGCTGGGCAATATCTCACAAGGCCAAGGTGAACCCCCCTCCCCCCCTCACTGCCACCATCGTTGATGCGAGGCGGCTAGAGTGGAAAACGGCGTTTCTTCTGGGGTGTCATCGCTCAACCCCCCTCCCCCCTCCCCCGCATGTACAAGGAGAGTCCAGCGCAGCCACCACCGCCTCACGCACCATTTGCGGCGAAGGGATCCTCCCATTACTGGGAAGGTCTATTTTACATCGGTCCTCTATCCCCAACTCCACCACCCTCGTTCTCACGCTTCCTCTATCCCCAATTCTTCTATCCGCATCTCCAGACAGGCTGGCGCCTCTTCAGAAGGTGTGGCGAACTTAGATATTCTTACCATAACAATTATGTTTCCGTGAATCTCGTACGAACAATGAATCTTTCATTCAAGAAAAATAAAATATTAAATAATCACATGGTTGAACTGAAGATAATAGTTTTGATTGCCAAAATGTTTTATGTTTGGAATGTGAAGGTAATAATTTAGTCCGTCGAAATCAGAATCAAATAAATAAATCTCGCTTTCGCGACAGAAGGGAATTTGGGGTATCCCGGCTCAGGCGAGGAGGGGCCTACTCGGTTTACTTCTAATGAATAGTTTGAAAAAGTCCATTCATAGATGCATGAGTTAATGAGCAAATTTTCATAGAAATCTGGTATATGGTGGTGTGGCACATAGCTTCCTCGTACCCATAACCCAATTGTATAGATGATCCGATGCATCGTTAATCTCAAAACATCAATCTCTGAGTACCTAGCAGTACCCTCATAGGGACTATCAACACCCCAGTCCTTATTATCCCTGAAAATTTCATCGAAATCGGATGGAAAATGCAGAAGTTATGGTTGTGGCAAGGAGTTCCCGTTTGTGCATGCGCAGCGGCTAGTGTCAGTCCTTGGGTAGGTTCTTGCAAACTATAATCGATTTTACGTGAAAACCGAACAATTCGCCTATTGGTTTATTATTGTCAATAATGAACCTTTGGAATCGACCAAGAAAAATTTTTTTTAACCCCCCCTCAAAATTTGTTGGTTTACGTTTTAAGGTACGTAGAATCCAAAAATCGAATAAAAATTTGGCCGTCCGTCCGCCGTACGCCGCACAGTGGGGCCAAATGGCCAAAAATGGGGAAAAAATCATTATCTTTTGAACGGATTAGTGTATCGTCTTGGAAATGGTTTCATTCGATCCCGAATACCAAAATACGATAGAAAAATATGTTTTCTGACTTTTAAAGTTATTATTTTAGTACTAAATCTTGAATTTTGAAAAAAATAATGTTATTCAATATGTGAAAAAAATAAAATAGGGGTTTTAACAGGGGTGTGTGTTATTCCGTTCTTTTCTTCGTTTCAGAGGTTATAGGATACGATAATGGTGATTGAATTGAGGTTTCTTTATGTATGTATGTGAATATTGTTACGACTCAGGTGTAGATCTCAATTTTACGATGTAAAATTAGTAAGAACAACTCACTTGGTTGGAGTACGAATCAAGAATGACAATTTATTTAGCAACGTAATTTTGATGTAAACACAACAGAAGTAGCTAGGATGTATCACTCGACAACCTGTGATCCCAACACCACTCCCCTACCTCTATGAAGGCTGTTGGATAGCTTGATGATAGGGTGCCAGCTTATCAGCGTGGACCACTCTTTTACGATGGTTTGGAGTCACTATACGAAAAATGACATCTGAAATTTTCTTGATGACTCTGCAGGGTCCTACCCAGGGGGACTGCAGCTTCGTTGTTACTCCAACCCTTCGTCGAGGCCAGAAGTACCATACCCTATCGCCTTCTTGGAATCGGGGTAGCTCTGAGCGCACATCGTAGCGTCGTTTTGTCCCATGAAATGCTTGTTGAATGTGCTGACGGGCAGTTTCATGAGCCTCCTCCAAGTGTTCCCTGAGGCGCTGTCCGTATTGAGTTGTAGTCATAGCTTCAGGAACCAACCCTGTCTGCAAGTGTAAAGGGAGTGTCACTTCTCGTCCCAAAGCTAGACTAGCAGGCGAGAATCCTGTCGCTGAATGCTCAGACGCTCGGTAGGCCAACAACACCCAAGGCAAGCGCTCATTCCAGTCCTCCTGTTGGTCGTCCACCATCTTGGCCAACATACCAACTAGAGTTTGGTTTAACCTCTCTACCTGACCATTACTCTGAGGATGCATTGGGGTTGTTCTGGTCTTGTGGGTGTTGAGGAGTTTACACATTTCCTGAAACACTTCCGATTCAAACATCCTTCCTTGATCCGAGTGTAACTCCTGAGGAACACCAAATGGAGCCACTATATTCTCCACTAAGCCCCTGACGATTGTTTCCGCTCTCATGTCTGGGACTGCATACGCCTCTGGCCACTTAGTGAAGGCGTCAGAGACTACGACGATGTATTGGTTCCCTGCTTTAGTTCTATGTAACCGTCCCAGTACGTCAATGAAGAGTCGCTCAAATGGGACACCGGTGCAGTATGACTGTAGAGGCGATTTCTTCCTAGCTGCAAACTTACCTCGCCTTCCACAAGTATCACATGATGCACAAGCTAATTTGACATCTCTGGACATGCCTGGCCAATAGTACCTATTGCGAATGAGGTTCAACGTTCTTCTCCTCCCAAAATGCCCAAGTTTGTGAGCTTGTTCCATGACAATCATTTTCATACATTTTGGCACAAGTACTTGACGGGTGTATCGTTTTCCAGTAGCATCTTCCCAGCGCCGAATCAGAAGGCCATCATTAATGGTCAAGGTGTCAAACATGGCCCACAGAGCTTTTGTTTCCTCTCCATGCCCAACTACTTCTTGCCATTCCGGTCGCTTCTTATCCAATACCCAATGATACACTTGCCCTAGGATCACGTCTTCTTTTTGTCCACGCACCCAATCCTCCTGAGGTGATTCCACACGAGTGAGGTTTATTATTTCTTCCTTCTGAGGGAATCTCTGTTCCTGTCTCAGACAGTATTTACATTCGTCTGGGGCACAGGGCCTTCGAGAGAGACCATCTGCATTCAAATGCTTATGACCTGGCCAATGCTCAACTTGAAAGTTGAACGCTGCCACTCCTTCCAACCATCTAGCTAGCTGGCCATCTAGTTCCTTAAAGTTTCTCAGCCATTGCAGCGATGCATGGTCTGTCGTCCTTACTACAAATGGAGCTCCACATTACAGGCCGAAGGACTTGAAATGCTTTAGGGCTTCCACCAAACTAAATAGTTCCTTCCGGGTCATGCAATATCTTTTTTCTTCTTTCTTCAGACAACGACTGAAATAGCTCAAAACTTTTTCCTGCCCCCCCTGAACCTGGGAGAGGACTGCTCCAATGGCTAGGTCACTAGCATCCGTATCAAGGATGAAAGGGGCAGTTGGATCCAAGTGTCCTAGTACAGGTGGCTTAGCAAGGGCTGCCTTCACTTCTTCAAACGCTTTGAGCTACATCATCCCAATTGAACTTTGGATGGTCTTGCAGGGCATACAAAACACTGGCCATTTTTGCAAAATTTGTCACAAATGTCCTATAATATGAGCAGAACCCAAGGAATGGTCGGAGCTGTTTCTGAGTATCTGGAACGGGCCAATTCACAACTTTTTTTGCTTCCGAGTCTACCAAGGTAGCGGAAGCATTGTTTTCACTCTTCAAGGTCGAAAAAAGAAAGTTCTCCAAAATCAAAAATTTCACTCTCGTTTTGCGTTTTAGACCTTTCTGAACAATTTTGGTTCAGTGTCTGTGTGTCTGTGTATCTGTCTGTCTGTCTGTCTGTCTGTCATGAATTCCTTGTAACGCGCATAACTATACGAAGTTATTGTCCGATTTCAATGAAATTTTCAGGGATTGTGCGGGTTGGTGTGTAGACGGTCCCCTATGAAAATCATCATCCCCGGACTGATAGAAGCGACTGCGCATGCGCAAACGTGAATTCCTTGTAACGGCCATAACTTCTACATTTTCCATCCGATTTCAATGAAATTTTCAGGGATTGTGTGGGTTGTTGTGTAGACGGTCCCCTATGAAAATCGTCACCTTTGAACTGATAGTAGCCACTGCGCATGCGCAAACGTGAATTTCCTTGTAACGGCCATAACTTCCACATTATCCACCCGATTTCGATGAAATTTTCAGGGATTATGCGGATTAGGTTGTAGATGGTCCCAAATGAAGATCACCACCTTCGGACTGATAGTACCCACTGCGCATGCGCAAACGTGAATTTCCTTGTAACGTCCATAATTTCTACATTTTCTATCCGATTTCAATGAAATTTTCAGGGATGTTACAGATTAGTATTTAGATGGTCCCCTATGAAAATCACCACATTCGGATTGATAGTACCCACTGCGCATGCGCAAACGTGAATTCCTTGTAACGGCCATAACTTCTACATTTTCCATCCGATTTCAATGAAATTTTCAGGGATGTTACAAATTAACTTGTTTTGATGTTTTGAGATTAACTACTATGCATCGGATTATCTATACAATCGGGTTATGGATACGAGGAAGCTATGTGCCACACCCACTTGGCAGACTTTTTTTTTTGTTCAATACAAAAACAATCAATACAAAAACGTGTACTGCCATCTTTCTTTTTGACCAACACAATTGGGCTTGCCCATGGACTCTTAGAGGGCTCAATTATTCCATTTCGTTCCATCTCTGCCACTAGTTTGTCAACCTCCCCAAGCCGTGCAGGAGGGATCCTTCGAGGAGCTTGGCGAATAGGGTGGTTTGTCCCAACATCTATGGCATGTGAGCACCCTTCTAATCGACCCATATCTGACTGATCCTTGGCAAAAATATCTGCAAATTCTATAATGAACCGCTTCACCTCATCTAGCTGCTTAGGTAACAATTCTGCCCCCAGTCTCAGCCTTTTCACATGACCAGGAAGTCCTTCATTACCCTCAGACATCAAGGACTTACGGCAAGGACTAGTTTCAGAGTCAATAAATAGTGCTTGAAACCCATCACAGGCTTCTTGTCCCTGTACTACGTAGCATCCCATATCAACTCCCCCTACAGCTATTAGCCGTTTCCCACCCGCTAATATTACCGAGTTAGCAGGATCTACAATGCATTTATTGACTGCTAGAAAGTCCAATCCCAAGATACAATCTTCTTGAATATTTGCTATGAGACCTGTATGCCTCCGTAACTGTCCATCTCCTAGGTCAAATCTTGGCTCAGCCTCCCCCAATGCAGGTACTTTATCTCCTGACACAGAACTTAGGCAAATGGAGCCTGCAGACCTCAAGTGAGCACCACAACGTCGCATTATTTCGGCATTCACAATCGTTCTCGATGCTCCTGTATCAATTACTAAATTACAAGGCTCCCCATTGACTCTCCCAGCTAATGTCAGAGACATAAAGGAAGAAATCCTATAAGCAACATCATTCTTTCTTATATCGTCATGAACGAGAGAAAGGGGCACATTAGAATAAAGCTCAGATAGGTCACCAGGTATGCATGGACGTTGTACTCACCACTGGGTTCCACATGGGTGCACCTGATGCTCCAGTCGGATTAGCACCCTTCAGGCCGACTGGTTGGCATTTCCCGAAGCTTGTTGATTGTTATTGGCTCTTTGTTGTCTCCTACGCGTTGGACAATTTCTAAATACATGGTCTGGAGAATCACAACGCCAGCACAATCTCGGCCCAGATGGTTGAGTGACCTGGTAAATCTGACCTGTTTTTTCTTCTAGTTCCTCATCAACTGTAGCACATCTGACAGAGGTTGCCTTATTTGCAACCTGCATACGCAATGCGAGAACTAGTGCATCTGTCAAGCCAGTTTTGCTGCTAGCAGGCCATACATTTGTGACCCATTCCCGAAGTTTGGGATCTCGTAGACCTTTGAAGAAATAACTGACAACTTCACCATCCCTTTTGGAATCCAGCCCAGCCTTTCGTGCCAGCTCCTTGACTTCCTGATGGTAAGTTGCTATGTCTTCAGAGGGTAACTGTGATCTATTTTGGAGCAACGCCAAACAGAGTTCAGATTGACTGTGTATGCCATAACGATCTTCCAAGGCCGCAACGAGGTCGTCATATACGTACTGTGATGGCATCTCATTCAGTGTAGTTAGTGCTGGGCCGGAGAGAGCTGCGGCCAGCCCCATGGCTTTCTGCTGGTCTGACCATCCATTTGTTGAGGAAATGGCCTCAAATTGCCTGATGTAGGCGCGCCAGTCAGCACTTCCATCGAACACGCGGGGTTTCCAAACCCTTGATACTGGCTGTAGTTCAGTCCGTTGATTTGTAACTTGCTGACTAGTATCAGGTTGAATGTCTGGAGAAATGTGTCTCATCGCAGAAACCAGCTCATTCTTCAAGTCTTCAAGTAAGGCACTACAAAGCTCCCTCATACATTCGTTTACCTGTTCACCTACTTCATCACCAATTATGTTTCTGACTTCAATATTGTTCAACAACTCCCTACGAGGTTGTGACACCAGTTCTTCTGAATGTGGCTCGTGGTCTTGTTGAGGCCTGAATTCAGTTCCATCTCCCAATGCCTCTTCACTTGGTAGCGAAACATCTTCGTCAACTCCCTCCCCATCTCTCCGAAAGGCTACTTACTCTAGAGCGTGTGGGCATAACGAAAAACCACCGCTGTCACCAGTGTTACGACTCAGGTGTAGATCTCAATTTTACGATGTAAAATTAGTAAGAACAACTCACTTGGTTGGAGTATGAATCAAGAATGACAATTTATTTAGCAACGTAATTTTGATGTAAACACAATAGAAGTAGCTAGGATGTATCACTCGACAACCTGTGATCCCAACAATATTTATAATTACCTATGTAAGTATATAGATAAGTGTTCAATTTTGACAAAATTTTGTGTCATAACCTCTGAAAATTGGATAGTATGCGATCAAACAATGAAACGAATCCAAATTAAACGTTTGCTAAATCCGAATAAGAGATTTTCAACGATGTCATGTTCTCGGTATGTCAGGATAGTAGGTACGAACTGACCACATTACTGAACATTAGCTTCCCAGTATCCATAACCCCATTGTATAGATGATCCGATCATTGCAGCTAACAGCCCACATAGGGGACCTTCTATATGCCAACATTCACAATCCCTGGAAATTTCATCGAATTCGAGAGGAAAATGTAGAAGTTACAGCCCTTAGAAGGGTTTCACTCTGAAGCAAGAATGAGTGGAGTGACGGCAGAGACGGCGGTCTCGCTCTACTTTTAATCTCACATTAAACCATTACGCCTGAATTCGGTAGAATACGGCGATGAAATTTTTACAGCTTCTTTATAATGGCCAGACTTTTAAGAAAAAAAATGAGTCAAACCAAAGGAAGCTGAAGCTTGGGTTTTCCTCACCTCTAAAGCAGTATTTCGATTTAAAACCCTAAATCTGGAGCTAATTTTCAAGCTAAAGTGTTTTGAAAAAATAATTAGTATTTTTATAGATACTTCATTATTTAATATATAATGTTGTATATAATTATAATGTTGTTTGTTTTAACAATTTTTTTTTGATTAACAAATTGTTAAAACAAACAAAAATTGTTAAAAAAAATGTTTGAAACAGCGTGGTAGGAAATTTTAAAATTTCACTCTCAAAGTACTTGAAATCCCGAAATATCAGGTTTCAGCCTCCATTTAGTGGTGAAAATAATTTTTAACCATTGAAGGTCCTTCACATCCTAAATCTACGGGTAATAGACTTTAAGAAAACCACTGTCACGGGGAAAACTCTGCAGGCGGATGTTGGTTTCGGCGGCGTCCAGGAGATGGCGCGGGCTGTACCCGGCTGTACGGCTCTTGTCTATCTTTCTAATCACCAACGTGGTTTTGGTTTATTATTTTCAATAATGAACCTTTGGAATCGACCAAGAAAAAAAAATTTTCAACACCCCCTCAAAATTTGATGGTTTACGTTTCAAGGTACGTAGAATCCAAAAATCGAATAAAAATTTGGCCGTCCGTCCGCCGTACGCCGTAAGAAAACAAGTTTCGACGATTTCAACGTTCAAATTCGACTTTTTCAAGCAATCGGAGGTGAAAACAAGCTTTTGAAGTGGTCATTTCTCTCGAGTAAACCAACAAGTTTCGACGATTTCAACGTTCAAATTCGACTTTTTCAAACAATCGGAGGTGAAAACAAGCTCTTGAAGTGGTCATTTCTCTCGAGTAAACCAATAAGTTTCGACGATTTCAACGTTCAAACTCGACTTTTTCAAACAATCGGAGGTGAAAACAAGGTTTTGAAGTGGTAATTTCTCTCGAGTAAACCAACAAGTTTCGACGATTTCAACGTTCAAATTCTACTTTTGCAAACAATCGGAGGTGAAAAGGGGCTTTTGAAGTGGTCATTTCTCTCGAGTAAACCAACAAGTTTCGACGATTTCAACGTTCAAATTCGACTTTTCTAACAGTCGGAGGTAAAAACAAGCTTTTGAAGTGGTCATTTTTCTCAAGTAAACCAATAAGTTTCGACGATTTCAACGTTCAAATCCGACTTTTTCAAACAATCAAATGTGAAAACTAGCTTTTGAATTGGTCATTTCTCTCGAGTAAACCAACAAGTTTCTACGATTTCAACGTTCAAATTCGACTTTTTCAAACAATCAAATGTGAAAACTAGCTTTTGAAGTGGTCATTTCTCTCGAGTAAACCAACAAGTTTCGACGATTTCAACGTTCAAATTCGACTTTTTCAAGCAATCGGCGGTGAAAACAAGCTCTTGAAGTGGTCATTTCTCTCGAGTAAACCAACAAGTTTCGACGATTTCAACGTTCAAATTCGACTTCTCAAGCAATCGGAAGTGAAAACAAGCTTTTGAAGTGGTCATTTCTCCCGAGTAAACCAACAAGTTTCGACGATTTCAACGTTCAGTCTCGACTTTTTCGAACAATCGATGGTGATAACAAGCCTTCGAAGTGGAAGTTTCTCACGAGTAAACCAACGAGTTGAAAATGTGGAAGATGGGAGCACCTTTGTATTTACTAGGGATATAGAGAAATAAATTGTCTAAGATTTGTTGGCCTGCTAAATGCAGGCTTTTCAGCTAGTAGGGAATAATCTTCTCGAAGTCAACAAAAACCACGTTTTTCAACTATTTTCACAAATTTTCGGCACTTTTAACAAAGCATAAAATGGAAAAATAATTAAATACAAACCTCTTTAACAAAAAAACGGACCGACCTCAAAAATTGTGTCCGTAAACACCAATAAGGGAAAAATAATAATCTTCGCGAAAATTTACTTATCTAGTAGGTTGTTGGACATAAATATCTAGTCAACAGATGGTAGGTATGTTGGAATACCAACAATTATTTGTAGTGTGATTCACACTTATCTGTACTGTGACAGTAAAGGAACTAAAATTTTCCATAAAGTGGGGATGAACCCATAGAAATGAAAGAAATGAAGATCTGACCCAGGATAGTAGGTTGAGTATGAGAAAAAAACAAAACAAATTGACGTAAACGCTTTATTAAGCAAAATGAATTTGAAACTCAAAAAAATCTTTATATGGTCGATACTTGACTCAACTTTCAGGGAGGGACTTGTCACAGGTATATCCACGAAACAATAATCATAGGTACTACATTCAAGACAATTATAGGTACTACCTACGAATTTCGAATCGGCCGTCGAATTTAGTAATGAACGAAATTAAATATAGTCCTAGACCCTTTGGGTACTCATAGTTGTTACTTATCAGATTCGGAATGGGAAGGACGGTTCAGAGGTTCCTCTGAAGCGGTCGGTACTTTCTGTGTACTGAAATCACCGAGTTCTGACGAGCAGGCAGTCAAGATTCAGGCTCCGACCTAAAACTGATCAAAATAGGAAGGGATGCCTCATTATCTTGCGTTATGGTACTCGAAGAGGTTGTGAGGTATGGTCGATTTAGCGTACTACCTACCGGCACGTGAAGTGTAGGTCGCTCGTCGTTGACATCCACGGCGAGGACTCACGGAGACGGTATACAGGGTGTTTCACGAAAAGGTCACACCCCCCTTCATTTCCGCAAAATACAGGGTAAAAAATTCCGACCAACGCAATTCTTCATGATTTTTCGTGAGGATCTCAGGAAAAATACTTTTGCGCAAAAAAGTTGCGCGCAATCGTGCGCAATTGACACTAACTTCATTTTTTCAAATGGAACCCCCCTTTTTTATTACAGATTCGGATTCTACGTCAAAATTCATGAAAAATTCATACCCGAATCGATTTGTTTTATTGCGCGCAACCTGGCTTTTTGGACGCTCTAAGTTGCGCAACTCCACAATGGCACAAAAATTAGGTTTTGGAGAACCCTTAGTGCGGCACATGTTTTTTCATCATTCTTTGACGCTGAATCACAGGGTGTCATCCGTTTTGAGGAAGACCAAGATTTCAAGAGGAAAAATTAACATTTCTTTCACGAAAACATCAGTTTTGTGGTCGAAATCATGTTTATTTTTATTTTCTCACCTCCTTTTGAACCACGGGTTTGGGGCCGTCCACGGTGGAGTTAAAAATAAAAACTGGCAGCACGATCATGCTTGAACTGAATAAAATTGCCTAAAAACTCATAACGATTCAAAAAGAGGGATTTTTTCACTAACAACAACCGACTTTTTGGCCGCCATTTAGAAAAATTCCAGTCAAATTGAAAAACGGATGCCACCACGTGGTTTAGCGTTAAAAAATTATGAAAAAACATGTGCCACACTTTGGGTTCTCCAAAACCTAATTTTTGTGCAATGGGGAATTTGCCTCAATTTTAGATTCTGGAATTTCAAGGCAAATCCTATTACAGGGCCCTAGAATAACGTTTAACACTAGGAATAACCAACGGAAAAAAATTACCGTAGGAGAAAATGACTAAACAAGTGAACCTCTGTTACAAAACACCGCGAAAATCAAGGAATATTGTTGACGTCATACGAAAAAAAAAAAAAAAAAAAAAAAAAAACGACGCGAAAGCAACGACAACAGACAGAGTTCTAGCACGCCACACAAAACGATCCAGTGAAATGGCTACTCGAATAATGTGATTCAAATCTTGAAACTAAATAAGAGAAGATGAAGAATAATAATGCTTGATAAACTAGTAGATAGATTCGTATTGTAAAAAGTGAGTAATACTGTTTCTTTTGGTCAATTTTGTGTCTGGGTTCTTCCTGCCAGTTCGTGGCGCACTCTTGTGCGCACTACTCGGAAGGTAAAAGTTCGCGTATGTTCCGCTTCTGTGGTAAGCGCCACAGAACCTCCTTTGAAGTCAGATTGGTAGAATATCCGTCACGTTTCAAACATGGCTGCCTCTTACACATTGCCACCACATTTAAAATTTCCATCTTCCTTAAATTCTCTAAATTTTTTGGATGCGTTTTCGAGCAGCTCACTATGGTTTTATTCCATAAAAATAAACCCTCATTCGAAAAAAAAAAAAAATGTGAGGCAAATTCCCCATTGTGGAGTTGCGCAACTTAGAGCGTTTAAAAAGCCAGGTTGCGCGCAATAAAACAAATCGATTCGGGTATGAATTTTTCATGAATTTTGACGTAGAATCCGAATCTGTAATAAAAAAGGGGGGTACCATTTGAAAAAATGAAGTTAGTGTCAATTGCGCACGATTGCGCGCAACTTTTTTGCGCAAAAGTATTTTTCTCGAGATCCTCACAAAAAATCATGAAGAATTGCGTTGGTCGGAATTGTTTACGCTGTGTTTTGCGGAAATGAAGGGGGGTGTGACCTTTTCGTGAAACACCCTGTATAGCACTCCAGGCGAACGGCAGAGACGAACGGACGAAAGACTTCCGAGAAGCTAAGAACAGAGGTATCGGATGGTAAGAATTTCATCTCGTTTCAGACGGCATGAAGGTGGAATCCAACAGGTATGTAGGTAGGCTTACCAAAACGGTGGTAAAGAGCTGCCGACGGTAAATGCTCGTTCCACAGGCGGTAGAGATCCGAGAAAGACGATCGATCCGATGAATTTTACTTTTCCAACAAGGAATAAGATCAATATCGGACGAAGACGGTAGAACGGGAAAACGAGGTACGGCATTCGGCAATGGCAAACAAAAGGAGGAGGAGAAGGAACGTTGAAGCTGAGATTTTGTCCTCCGCTCCAACAGGTAGCAGCACTTGATGGGATGTACATAATTTGCAATAAATTTGTTCATGAATTTTATTCGAGATTTAGTTCTTTAGATCCCTTTTCGTGGAGGATAAAATTTGTAGAGAACGATGGTCCATTTTCTTCTTAGTTTAATCGGAATAATTGAAATGAAAACGATCTGCATGGTAGTGTTGCCTGACATCTGGCGGAAGACCGGAACGGACAGCACCGAGAACCGCGTTAATAGCGGGACATTCAAATAAATTCACCGATAAAGTTGTCCCACTTGCTATGTGATTCCTTGTCCAAATAAGTTATCATCAGCTGTCTAATATCTCTGTAGAATAAGAGAGAAGTCCTTGACCAGTCAAGGACTTCTACAGGGAGGGATTTTATCACCTCTTTTATATCCAATTTACATTGGGGACCTGGAGGATATTGTACCAGATGGGGTGGAAATCATTCAGTTCGCAGATGATATATGTATATTCCTGGAATGTAACGACATAACGGATGGTATAGACAAGTTAACTGAATTTATGGAAAACTTCAATATATGGTGCGAAGGAAAAAACCTACAAGTGTCTACTGAGAAATCTGTTATTGTACCATTTACTAGAAAGCGGAATATGCCCATCGGTAGTAATATTGTATTATGTGGTAGTGAGATAGCAGTCGAACGGAAAGTAAAATTTTTGGGGCTGTGGATGGATAAATCCCTAACATGGACCTCAGTAGATGTAATTTGGCGGTTCTGGCACAACATGTTTGAACATGCTCGTCTGCCCTCTCGCTCCCACAGCTCTCTCGCTCCCCCTCGCCCACCGGCCGGCCACTCCCCCCCCCCCCCTCCCACCGCGCCCCCGGACCACCCGCTCCCCCCCCCGCCATGGCTCCCCCTCGCCCACCCTGGATACCCCCCGCCCCGCCCACCCTGGATACCCCCCCCGCCCCGCCCACCCACATGACCGCTCCCACCCCCCGCCTCGCCCTTGCCGGGCCTTCCCACCCCCCCGCCCGTCCATCTCGCGGCCGCCAGGCGCCTCTGCATGTTTTTGCATGCATGGCGCCCTCCTGCCGGTGCCCACGGCATGTTTGTGCATGCATGGCGTCCCTAAAATTCGTAGGGGACCATCATTAAATGTGTGTATTACTTTTTTCCCTGTTTGTACATGCACTCCATTGTTACTGTATCAGCCAAGAGGGATGGGCAGTATAGTATCCAATTCTTAGGGGACCACCCTACCAATTCGTAGGGGACCATCTTCCCCATTTGTAGGGGACCATATTCTCAATTCATTGGGGACCAGCTTATCGATTCTTAGGGGACCATCCTCCCAATTCATAGGGAACAAACTTCACAATTCGTAGGGGACCGTCCTCTCAATTATTAGGGAACAACCTTTACAATTCGTAGGGGACCACCCCCCCCCCCCCCCTCTTACCAACCACTGTACCCCTTGACTCATACTAATGAGTCATTAGTAATGACACACTCATTATCTCTTTTCCTGTTTGTACATGCACCCCTCTGTTCCTGTATCAGCCAAGAGGGGTGGGCAGTATAGTATCAGCCAAGTGTGTGTGTCTTTTTTTACCTGTTTGTACATGCACTCCATTGTTACTGTATCAGCCAAGAGGGATGGGCAGTATAGTATCAGCCAAGTGTGTGTGTGTGTGTGTGTGTGTGTGTGCGTGTGTGTGTGTGGCACATAGCATCATCTTATGATTGTGTATAATAATATGACCGCTACAACACCGATTCATTCGTAAAAATGTTGACCCTCTTAGTCGTTGGATTCACATCCAACTTAAGCTCTATCACCGCGTCAAGGTGGGGTCAACAATCGATAGAGATTGGGTTTTCCCAATTTTATTCAGTATTTACAAAATTAATTTCTCTTCTTATTATAAACAATTTTTTAATGTCATGTCAGCATTTACATGGTCCTCGTATATCTTCTTCATGTTAAGAGTATCTTGTCTGAACACAATGATCAAGTTGGCACAGTCGCGAATCAAATGTTTGGGTATACGACAGTAACTTTGGGATAGATAGAAACTATCAACGTGATTATGTCTTCCAGTACTGAAGAACATTCTCATCCTATCTTGTTTGTCACAGGCAATGTCATCGAAAATCATTATTGAGTTAGGCTTTGTCTCGGAAGGTAATGGAACTTCATCACTATTTCCGTATGTATAGAAGCCTATTTCTGGTAGTTCGCTTAAAATATTTGTCAGCTGAATGTAATTTGATTGATTGAGAGTTTTTGAGAATAGGTAAATGTTTTCAAATTTTAATCCTCGTTCAGAGTATAATAGATTCATCATCAAGTTGGTTTTTCCACCATTTGAAGAAGTAGCACACATTATACACCTTATGCCATTAGGCAAGAGCGGGCTATGCCTCGTTCTATTCTCTCTGACGTCGTCACCTAGAGTCATCACACTGTAGATTGGGAAACATAGGTCTTGCTTCTCCAATCGAAGTTTATGATGAAATTGATCCTTCTTCTTCTTCTTCTCGTTATCGCTGTGCATTGAACTTGATGCATCGTCGTTGAAACGTTGATCCACTATCTCCTCCTTCCTCTTCCACATCCTCCATCTCTCACGCATGTCTTTTTGTTTTTCTGGAGTCATATCGCTGATAATTCTTCTACGGCGACGTCTCTCCATGTACACTCCTTGAAAATTGGATATCGACTGAGGTCGCGGGCTTGTCAGCCACACCTTATATAGACGGGGGCCTAGTGACTAATTGTGACAAAATGGCTTCTAGAATGATTTTTTTTTTTTTTTTTTTTTTTTTTATGTTGGCAGGACAACGGCAGAAAATTAAGTTGAACTTCCACTTTTGGATCTACTTCCACTTTCTGCCTTCTTAACAGGATAAAATAGTTTCCTAATGATCCCCCATTTTGGATGCTTTGGTTGAATGTGATACTCTTCTGTAGCGCTAAATCTCTTTTTATGTGCTTTAGTTTCATTCAAGATTTTCTTGTAAGACGAAAGATCGTGGGGTCTCACTCGATTCATGTCGGGATTCTCGATGAATTGTAACTCCAAAAGTCCGGGAGTGCATCCAATTTTCATATCTTCCCCGACTTCCACCATATCATCGTGGAAGGTGACAAAGCTATCTCCCAAAGTGAAACGTTGAGGTGTTTTATGGTATTGAACCCCGTATACGTCGTCAATTCCGACTTCACTATTAACTCTCCTCTTCACGTATTCCGATGCATAATGTCCATAGTTTGTTTCCTTTGCTTCTGGTGTCGAAGATACAAATGGTTGAGTGGTAATCTCCTGTGTGTTCGATCCGCTTTGTGAAGCCTCAGGAGAATGGCGCCCAACGGTGTCTTCTTCTACCTCTGACGATAGTTCTGTTGAGCCATCACTTGGACGACGGATATGTTTTTTGTTGAAGATATCCAAATAACTTGTTCTCTTCCTTTTCCTTCTCTTTGTAACATGCCTCCAAGGATCAATCAGCGTTGAATGTTCTTCTTCTTCTTCCACTTCCGGTTTTTCTTGAACCAGTGCTTCCTTGATCATATCCCGGAGAACCTCGTACTTCTTCTTCAGTTCCTCCTGTTTCTCCTCTTCATGTCTTCGGAAATTGCTGTATTTTTCCCGGATTGCTCGACGAACTTCTGCAATTTCTTCCTCAATAGATGTTACACCTTCCATGTTTACCATCCACCAGTGAGGCAACGAGAATAATATTCAACAACCAAACCAGATCTTACGATCAAAGTTTACTGCTTGATAGCTGATGAAAGAATGAGCTCGTGAAGAACAGCGCTCTACTTATATACTCCTTCAACAACAGACCAACCTGCGCAGAAGTGTTCTGCGCATGCCTGTGACGTCACATTGTTCCGATCAATATTGAAGATACCCGATAATGACCGAAGAGGGATGAAAATGGAAAGAAGTGGCAGGAAAGTGGGAGGAAGTGGCAGGAAAATGGCAGGAAGTGGCAGGAAAATGGCAGGAAGTGGCAGGAAGTGGCAGGAATATTGCATGAAGTGGCAGGAATCTGGAAGAAAGTGGCAGGAAGTGGCAGGAAAATGGCAGGAAGTGGCCAGGAAAATGGCAGGAAGTGGCCAGGAAAGTGGCAGGAAATGGCAAGAAAATGGGAGGAAGTGGCAGGAAAATGGCAGGAAGTGGCATGAAGTGGCAGGAATATGGCAGGAAGTGGCAGGAAAATGGCAGGAAAATGGCAGGAAAATGGCAGGAAAGTGGCAGGAAAATGGCAGGAAGTGGCAGGAATATGGCAGGAAGTGGCAGGAAAATGGCAGGAAGTGGCAGGAAAATGGCAGGAAAATGGCAGGAAAGTGGCAGGAAGTGGCAGGAAAGTGGCAGGAAGTGGCAGGAAAGTGGCAGGAAAGTGGCAGGAAGTGGCAGGAAAATGGCAGGAAAGTGGCAGGAAGTGGCAGGAAGTGGCAGGAAAGTGGCAGGAAGTGGCAGGAAAGTGGCAGGAAGTGGCAGGAAGTGGCAAGAAAGTGGCAGGAAGTGGCAGGAAGTGGCAGGAAAATGGCAGGAAGTGGCAGGAAAGTGGCAGGAAGTGGCAGGAAGTGGCAGGAAAGTGGCAGGAAGTGGCAGGAAAATGGCAGGAAGTGGCAGGAAAGTGGCAGGAAGTGGCAGGAAATGGCAGGAAGTGGCAGGAAATGGCAGGAAAGTGGCAGGAAGTGGCAGGAAAATGGCAGGAAAGTGGCAGGAAGTGGCAGGAAAGTGGCAGGAAGTGGCAGGAAAGTGGCAGGAAGTGGCAGGAAAATGGCAGGAAGTTCCCAAGTCCCAATGTTCCTGCCACTTCCTGCCATTTTCCTGCCACTTCCTGCCACTTTCCTGCCACTTTCCTGCCACTTCCTGCCATTTTCCTGCCACTTCCTGCCACTTTCTGCCATTTCCTGCCACTTCCTGCCACTTTCCTGCCACTTCCTGCCACTTCCTGCCATTTCCTGCCATTTCCTGCCACTTTCCTGCCACTTCCTGCCACTTCCTGCCACTTTCCTGCCATTTTCCTGCCACTTCCTGCCACTTTCCTGCCATTTCCTGCCACTTCTTGCCATTTCCTGCCACTTCCTGCCACTTTCCTGCCACTTCCTGCCATTTTCCTGCCACTTCCTGCCACTTTCCTGCCACTTCCTGCCACTTCCTGCCATTTTCCTGCCACTTTCCTGCCACTTCCTGCCACTTTCTTGCCACTTCCTGCCACTTCCTGCCACTTTCCTGCCACTTCCCTGCCACTTCCTGCCACTTTCCTGCCACTTCCTGCCACTTCCTGCCACTTTCCTGCCATTTTCCTGCCACTTCCTGCCACTTTCCTGCCACTTTCCTGCCACTTCCTGCCACTTTCCTGCCACTTCCTGCCACTTTCCTGCCATTTTCCTGCCATTTTCCTGCCACTTCCTGCCATTTTCCTGCCACTTCCTGCCATATTCCTGCCACTTCCTGCCATTTTCCTGCCACTTTCCTGCCATTTTCCTGCCATTTTCCTGCCACTTCCTGCCATATTCCTGCCACTTCATGCCACTTCCTGCCATTTTCCTGCCACTTCCTCCCATTTTCTTGCCACTTCCTGCCACTTTCCTGGCCACTTCCTGCCATTTTCCTGGCCACTTCCTGCCATTTTCCTGCCACTTCCTGCCACTTTCTTCCAGATTCCTGCCACTTCATGCAATATTCCTGCCACTTCCTGCCACTTCCTGCCATTTTCCTGCCACTTCCTGCCATTTTCCTGCCACTTCCTCCCACTTTCCTGCCACTTCTTTCCATTTTCATCCCTCTTCGGTCATTATCGGGTATCTTCAATATTGATCGGAACAATGTGACGTCACAGGCATGCGCAGAACACTTCTGCGCAGGTTGGTCTGTTGTTGAAGGAGTATATAAGTAGAGCGCTGTTCTTCACGAGCTCATTCTTTCATCAGCTATCAAGCAGTAAACTTTGATCGTAAGATCTGGTTTGGTTGTTGAATATTATTCTCGTTGCCTCACTGGTGGATGGTAAACATGGAAGGTGTAACATCTATTGAGGAAGAAATTGCAGAAGTTCGTCGAGCAATCCGGGAAAAATACAGCAATTTCCGAAGACATGAAGAGGAGAAACAGGAGGAACTGAAGAAGAAGTACGAGGTTCTCCGGGATATGATCAAGGAAGCACTGGTTCAAGAAAAACCGGAAGTGGAAGAAGAAGAAGAACATTCAACGCTGATTGATCCTTGGAGGCATGTTACAAAGAGAAGGAAAAGGAAGAGAACAAGTTATTTGGATATCTTCAACAAAAAACATATCCGTCGTCCAAGTGATGGCTCAACAGAACTATCGTCAGAGGTAGAAGAAGACACCGTTGGGCGCCATTCTCCTGAGGCTTCACAAAGCGGATCGAACACACAGGAGATTACCACTCAACCATTTGTATCTTCGACACCAGAAGCAAAGGAAACAAACTATGGACATTATGCATCGGAATACGTGAAGAGGAGAGTTAATAGTGAAGTCGGAATTGACGACGTATACGGGGTTCAATACCATAAAACACCTCAACGTTTCACTTTGGGAGATAGCTTTGTCACCTTCCACGATGATATGGTGGAAGTCGGGGAAGATATGAAAATTGGATGCACTCCCGGACTTTTGGAGTTACAATTCATCGAGAATCCCGACATGAATCGAGTGAGACCCCACGATCTTTCGTCTTACAAGAAAATCTTGAATGAAACTAAAGCACATAAAAAGAGATTTAGCGCTACAGAAGAGTATCACATTCAACCAAAGCATCCAAAATGGGGGATCATTAGGAAACTATTTTATCCTGTTAAGAAGGCAGAAAGTGGAAGTAGATCCAAAAGTGGAAGTTCAACTTAATTTTCTGCCGTTGTCCTGCCAACATAAAAAAAAAAAAAAAAAAAAAAAAATCATTCTAGAAGCCATTTTGTCACAATTAGTCACTAGGCCCCCGTCTATATAAGGTGTGGCTGACAAGCCCGCGACCTCAGTCGATATCCAATTTTCAAGGAGTGTACATGGAGAGACGTCGCCGTAGAAGAATTATCAGCGATATGACTCCAGAAAAACAAAAAGACATGCGTGAGAGATGGAGGATGTGGAAGAGGAAGGAGGAGATAGTGGATCAACGTTTCAACGACGATGCATCAAGTTCAATGCACAGCGATAACGAGAAGAAGAAGAAGAAGGATCAATTTCATCATAAACTTCGATTGGAGAAGCAAGACCTATGTTTCCCAATCTACAGTGTGATGACTCTAGGTGACGACGTCAGAGAGAATAGAACGAGGCATAGCCCGCTCTTGCCTAATGGCATAAGGTGTATAATGTGTGCTACTTCTTCAAATGGTGGAAAAACCAACTTGATGATGAATCTATTATACTCTGAACGAGGATTAAAATTTGAAAACATTTACCTATTCTCAAAAACTCTCAATCAATCAAATTACATTCAGCTGACAAATATTTTAAGCGAACTACCAGAAATAGGCTTCTATACATACGGAAATAGTGATGAAGTTCCATTACCTTCCGAGACAAAGCCTAACTCAATAATGATTTTCGATGACATTGCCTGTGACAAACAAGATAGGATGAGAATGTTCTTCAGTACTGGAAGACATAATCACGTTGATAGTTTCTATCTATCCCAAAGTTACTGTCGTATACCCAAACATTTGATTCGCGACTGTGCCAACTTGATCATTGTGTTCAGACAAGATACTCTTAACATGAAGAAGATATACGAGGACCATGTAAATGCTGACATGACATTTGAAAAGTTCAACGATATGTGTTCAACATGTTGGGAAGTTAACCATTACGGGTTTTTGGTCATTGACAAGGAGTGTAGTCTGCTGTCAGGACGATACAGACAAGGATTTGACACCTTCGTAATACCCTGAGAATGTCGAGTAACCCTCTCTGAGGTTGTGGTGAAAATCCCTTCGGATTTGAGGGTCGGCGAGAGGACAGGGTAGTTGTCACCAAAGTGGTATGGTGACCATTATAGTAATATAATAATGTATAAATCGTGAAATTAAGAAGAAAATCAATTGAAAAAAATATATAATGTTTTGAATAAGTAATTAGATTAATATTGTACAATTTTTAAAAAAAATTAAAAAAAGTGTTTATAATAAGAAGAGAAATTAATTTTGTAAATACTGAATAAAATTGGGAAAACCCAATCTCTATCGATTGTTGACCCCACCTTGACGCGGTGATAGAGCTTAAGTTGGATGTAAATCCAACGACTAAGAGGGTCAACATTTTTACGAATGAATCGGTGTTGTAGCGGTCATATTATTATACACAATCATAAGATGATGCTATGTGCCACACACACACACGCACACACACACACACACACACACACACACTTGGCTGATACTATACTGCCCATCCCTCTTGGCTGATACAGTAACAATGGAGTGCATGTACAAACAGGTAAAAAAAGACTCACACACTTGGCTGATACTATACTGCCCACCCCTCTTGGCTGATACAGGAACAGAGGGGTGCATGTACAAACAGGAAAAGAGATAATGAGTGTGTCATTACTAATGACTCATTAGTATGAGTCAAGGGGTACAGTGGTTGGTAAGAGGGGGGGGGGGGTGGTCCCCTACGAATTGTAAAGGTTGTTCCCTAATAATTGAGAGGACGGTCCCCTACGAATTGTGAAGTTTGTTCCCTATGAATTGGGAGGATGGTCCCCTAAGAATCGATAAGCTGGTCCCCAATGAATTGAGAATATGGTCCCCTACAAATGGGGAAGATGGTCCCCTACGAATTGGTAGGGTGGTCCCCTAAGAATTGGATACTATACTGCCCATCCCTCTTGGCTGATACAGTAACAATGGAGTGCATGTACAAACAGGGAAAAAAGTAATACACACATTTAATGATGGTCCCCTACGAATTTTAGGGACGCCATGCATGCACAAACATGCCGTGGGCACCGGCAGGAGGGCGCCATGCATGCAAAAACATGCAGAGGCGCCTGGCGGCCGCGAGATGGACGGGCGGGGGGGTGGGAAGGCCCGGCAAGGGCGAGGCGGGGGGTGGGAGCGGTCATGTGGGTGGGCGGGGCGGGGGGGTATCCAGGGTGGGCGGGGCGGGGGGTATCCAGGGTGGGCGAGGGGGAGCCATGGCGGGGGGGGGGAGCGGGAGGTCCGGGGGCGTGGTGGGAGGGGGGGGGGAGTGGCCGGCCGGTGGGCGAGGGGGAGCGAGAGAGCTGTGGGAGCGAGAGGGCAGACGAGCATGTTCAAACATGTTGTGCCAGAACCGCCAAATTACATCTACTGACCTCCCATATTGAACACGTATTGAATAGGTCAGACCGCTACTACAACATACTCAAAATGGTTACAAACCTCAAATGGGGAGCAGATCCGGAGGTGGCTCTAATTTTCTACAAGGCGACGATCCGCGCTATAGTTGACTACGCATCCATATTCTATGGACAGACCAGCGACACAAACCTCTTGAAAATATCAAGATTGCAGTACAAATGTCTAAGGCAAAGTATGGGATTTCTGTCCACCACTCCAACAGACATTCTCCTAGCCGAAACAGGAGAGCGTCCCGTTCGGAATAGGTTTCAAATGTTGTCGGATCGGTTTATTATGAGACTGCGTAGGTACCCGTCAGAGCGAAGTATTGAATAACATTTGTAGATTGAGTGTGTTAGACTTAAACTCCGAAATCATGCACATTCTGATGACTCCCATGATCATAAATAGTTTTACACAAGAACATCTAGACCTCTCAAGCATCTATAGCTCTCCTCGACCACCTAAATTCATGCTGAAGTAAAAAAAAAAAGTAAGTAAAGTATGCAACCATTTCAGGTTGAATTTTCGTCCGACTGCCATTCTTGGCGTCGCGGACGTCATCAGCTGTCTCCCTAAGGGGAGATCAGAATTTGTTCTGATGATTTCGCTCATGGCTTCCCAAACATCACCGCCCTGGGTTGGAACGAGAGATTGCCGATCGTCTAATAGACAGAAAACTTTCTGCGACGACCAGACTCGAACGCGCGTCCCCCGCTAGACGGTTCTCATCTTATCACCGCAGTCAGGTACACTGTCCACTAGACCACCGACGCCCTCAATTCATGCTGAAGTTTGAAGAATTAATACAGCCAATAAGTTACACACGCTTCATCTACAAGCCAGACGCCAGAACGGGAATAAATGAACAATTAAAGGAATTTTTAGCAACCAGATGGCCACACTGTAACCTTACATTTACAGATGGATCAAAATGTCATGAAGAAGTAGGTTGTGCCTTTTGGAACGTCAAGAAAAACTTAAACAAAAACGTTCAAACTCCACCCGCAAGTATCAAGCTATCACTCCGAAATGATAGCAATCATAAAAGCGGTAGAATACGTTATTGATGAGCATGATGGGGGAGAAACAAACGTGGTTTGCTCCGATTCTCTGAGTGTCCTCCAAAAGATCAGTGCGGTTTCAACCTTAAGAGCTTCAAACGGACTCACTGCCAAGCTCCTACACTTATTATACCTATGCAGATCCAATAACATGAACATAAAATTACTATGGATCAAAGCTCATGCAGGAATAAAGGAGAATGAAGAAGTGGACCGTCTCGCAAAACAAGGAGCTAAGAATGGACAACAGCTTGACTTAAGAATGGAAATAGAAGACCTCATGCTACATCTTGCAAAACACTATCGATCCACATGGGAAAAAGCATACTTAACTTCAGCGAAAGGGAGCTTTTATAAGGCGATACAAACGAATATACCACGCAGACCTTGGTTTAAGTATAGCGAAGTTAACAGAGACTTCGGAAGGATGATTTCTCGAATAAGATCGAACCACGGCATCTGCGACGCTTACCTCCATTCCATCGGAAAGAAAACTACGACAGAGTGCAGCAGGTGTGAAGACCCATACGGATCATTGGAACACTTAATAATGTCAGGTACGACATTTGAAGAGGAAAGACAGAGACTATTTTCGAAAATTACCATACTAGTAGAAAACCCTTTCAGTTACAGAACATTACTACAGGAACATGAATATTCTGTGTATAAGGAAATTTATAATTTTGTGAACATATGTAATGTGTATATTTAATTATATTAACTATAGTATGGCTGTATAAGAAATTAATGCCAAATAAAAAAAATATATATATATATCTCTGTTAGCTCTTTCGGTGGGATTCGCCTGACAATGGTACAAGGGAGTTGTCCTGTGCTCTATCCCATAGGATTCAGCCAAAGATTTAACAGATGAACTAACAAAATTTGTCGCATTGTCAGAAATCAACTGAGCAGGTGCACCATATCGATTCAAAATGACAGACTTGAACTTATTGAGGATTACTGACGATGTTGCTGATCTAATGGGGACAAGTTCCACCCATTTTGTGAAAACATCTTTAAAACGAGAAGATGCTTGTTTCCCGATGAGCTCGGAGGAAATGGACCCATGATATCGGTTGATACGGTATGCCAAGGCATCGAAGAGAAGCGAGGGTACTTGAGACCACGCGGCGTTGAGTTTTGAGGCTTCACCCGTTGACAAATATCGCAGTGCTGAACATAACGTACGATATCCTGGTACATACCAGGCCAATAATACTGTCTACCCACACGCCAGTGTGTTTTTGAAATGCTCAAATGACCGGATTGTAGGTCGTCATGGCATTCACGCAAAACATCAGACCGCAAGATAGTCTTGAGTCGCCCTTCATGAAGTGTAGTTGTTTGTCTTAAAGATTCCTGTGACTTATAATTTAACTGTTGTGGAAAATAAAGTTCTTTTTTAAAAACTCATTCCCGTAAAGCAGTTATTTAACTGGCGCAGTCGGTAGGACCGCAGGAGGCTGAATTTAAGAAATTATAAATCTCAGCTGTGAGTTTCAACTCTTCGCCGCGGAAACCTACAACATCGCAGGAGATCTTCAAGACTGAAAACCCAATCTGATATTCGGACACCGTCTATCGCAGACCACCGATATCATTTCGGACTATTCGAAGAAGGAGACCGAACTCGGCCGAGAAATTTGGCGAGATCCACCTACTTCGAACAAGTGACACTTCGAGACCAAAGAGGACACCGTTCTCAATAGAACCACCTCGGCGTTCTCTACCCTTCCTTTTGGACACCGCGATCGCAGCTGCGATAGCCACCAAATCGAAGAGGATCCTTCTCCACCACGGACCAGGAAGAAGAGGTTGACCAAGCTCACCAGAAGTACGCATCCGAGCTACCGGCGTTTCGGAAACCTACCCGAAAACCCCTCGATGCTGACGATCTTCACAGCTTTGTGAGTCCGCCTTTAATATTTAACAATAATATTGAATTTCCTAATATTGTTGTAACGGAAACAGGAGCAATAATGGTAGTACCGGAGTTAAAGAAAGCTTATCTGGATATGATTCCGGAGTTCCATGGAGAACCGGAACTTCTTACTAACTTTTTAGAAGTATGCGAGGAGCTAGTGCTCCAATTTTATGATAGGGCAGCCCCTACAAATTTTCAAAACAAATATCTGATGAGGTCCATCTTAGCGAAAATTAAAGGTAGAGCGGCTGAGTTAATCATCAGTGCAAACTGCTCAAATTGGGAGAGTGTAAGAGATGCATTGACATCCGGATACTCCGACAAACGAGATCTATACACTTTAACGATAGAAATGTCCGAGTTAAAACAGGGAGGAGAAACCCCGTTCGTATTTTTAGAAAAGGTTAGGAAATTTCTCAATTTATCCATTATGTACTTAAAGAACAACGCAGTTCCTAACGTTGACCAACAAGGTCAATTTTTCAAAGGATTAGCTTTAAGGGTGTTCCTCAGAGGATTGAAAGAACCGTTAGGTGGGCTATTGCAGGCCAGGAGACCTCCAGATTTGGATGCGGCTCATAATTTACTGACGAATGACTTTCAATTTGGAATTGCCAAGCCGTATTTAAAAACGGACAATGATAAATCCTTCATGAGTTCGCGACCTCTTCAAGGTCCGTCTTATCAGTCGCCTCGGCACGCGCAAGCGGGACCCTCGCGACCCTCGACTTCCTCATATTTCCAGAATCAGCGTTACGGGAAAGATAATCAAGAACCCTCGACTCAACGTCCTTTTTCATCTCCACCACAATACCAACAACAATCTCCCAGATACCCGCAAATTCCTCAGCAAAACAGATCCCAATATCCTACTCCGATGAGTGGAGTACAAACCATCAAAACTCATACACCTCAATTCCATCAGCGGAATATAGAGGGACATGTAGAGTACGAAAGTGAAAGTCGTTCGTCAGAAGAAGAAGAACAGATATTAGAAGAAGAACCTTTTTTAGAAGTTGGCCAGGAGGAATACCAAAACTCCTCCTCATGAATTTGAACATTAAAAATGAACTGCCCTTTGTTATTAACTGCCCAAATTTGAATTAAGAATACTCATAGACACTGCTAGCACTAAATCCTTTGTAAACCCTCAAGTTGCATGCAAATATTTTCATAAGAAATTAATAGAGGACCCTTTCCTAGTAACTACTGCACACGGAACGACCCATGGTAAACAAAGCACCAAGGTACCGTGTGGAGAGTTATTCGGAGAAAGAAATTTAAATTTAAAATTTTATGTATTTCAGTTCCATGACAAATTTGATTTACTATTAGGATTGGACGGACTAAAACAGATTGGCGCAAAGATCGACTTGACTAAAAATATGTTGGTTACTCCCCACAAACAACTGCCAGTCCTTTTCCACCAACTGAATAAAATTGCAACTTATAAAATTGAAGCACGTTCATTACAAAAAGTCATGTTTAAAATAGAAAACATAAGAGATGGAGAAGGAGTGATACCGTACAAAAAATTGAGAAAATTAGAGATACCCCAATGCGTAGTAACAATAAAAATAAAGAAGCACTAGGTGTCGTGTTGAACCCAAAAGAAGAAGAAGTAATATTTAAACAATTGAAACCGATCAAAGTAGGGGCCGTTCCTAAAATTCCCGACAGTAACCTAAACATGCACACCTACGGAAAATTTGACTTCAACCCATCAAAATTAAGGTTAGACCTTTTAAACCGAGAAGAAAAGAAGGAAATTCTAAAATTGGTCAGATCCTATTCGGATATTTTTCATTCGGAAGAAACCACGTTAACTTTCACAAACCAAGTAAAGCATCAAATCAGAACAACAGACGAGACTCCGATTTACACGAAACCTTACAGATACCCGCAGATATACAAACAAGAGGTACAGAGACAAATTAATGACATGCTAAAACAAAAAATCATTGAACCATCGAACTCTCCGTGGAATTCCCCCATTGTAGTAATACCGAAAAAACCAGATGCATCGGGGAAACAGAAATACCGAATCTGCATCGACTACAGGAAATTAAACGAGAAAACGATACCAGACAAATATCCTCTCCCTAAAATTACGGACCTACTAGACAAGTTAGGGAAATGCCACTACTTCACAACTATAGATTTAGCGTCAGGGTTCCACCAAGTAGAAATTAGCCCAGAAAGTGTGGAAAAGACCGGGTTTTCGACAGAACAGGGCCATTGGCAGTTTCGAAGAATGCCTTTTGGACTCTCAGGAAGCCCACCAACTTTCCAAAGAGTCATGGATTCCATACTGAGAGGAATCCAGAACGAAACTTGCCTAGTGTACATGGATGACATCATATGTTTTAGCACTAGTCTACAAGAACACTTAGGACGACTCAGAGAAATTTTTGAACGATTAAGACAAGCCAACATGAAAATTCAACTCGACAAAACGGAATTTCTAAGAAAGGAGGTAGGGTTCCTCGGGCACATAATAACCCCAGAAGGAGTCAAACCTAATCCTGAGAAAATAAGAGCCATAATTAACTATCCCATACCCAAAAACACTAAAGAAATTAAAGGTTTTCTAGGGTTGTTGGGATACTACAGGAGGTTCATAAAAGATTTTGCAGACATAACAAAACCACTAACGAAGAGATTGAAAAAGGGAGCGACAATTAACACAACAGACCCAGACTACGCCAACGCTTTTGAAATTTCAAAACAATTGTTAGTAAACGAACCAATATTACAATACCCAGATTTCGAAAAACCATTTCATTTGACCACGGACGCTAGTAACGTAGCAATAGGAGCAGTACTCTCACAAACCCACAAAGGAGGCGATCTAGCTGTAGCTTATGCTAGTAGGACTCTGAACGAAACGGAAACTAGACTCTCCACGATAGAAAAAGAACTGTTAGCAATCGTTTGGGCTGTTAAATATTTTAGACCGTATTTGTACGGCAGACAATTTAAAATATTTTCAGATCACAAACCACTTCAATGGTTATTTTCAATAAAAGAACCCAACTCAAAATTATTTAGGTGGAGATTAAAACTAGAAGAATATAATTACGAAATCTGTTACAAAAAAGGAACCAGCAACGCAAATGCAGATGCCCTATCAAGGATCCAACTTAATGTCACGGAAATAGAAGAAGCCGATAAAATTATTGAAGATTTAATAGATAAAATGAATAGAACTGAGAGTATACTACAAGACGGACAGACAGACCAAACCATAAGAGAACTATTTCCCGAAGGAACACCCCCAACTGAAGCCATAGAAACAGACAGACAATCTGTAACTGCTAACATTGACGACGAGAGTGATCACCAAACTGTTCATACCAATCAAGATAGTAATACCACCATAGAAATCCCTATTAGTGACAACCCCGTAAATTATTTTAATAATCAAGTAATTGTATCGCTTGTAAAATTTAATCCTACAAAACCAAAAATAAAGAAACTCTTTAATCAGAAAACCAGAATATTGCTAGAATTATCAGAAAACAAATTAGAAAAAGAAATAGTAAACTTTGTCAAAGAGTTCATTATACCAAATGTCAACTATGGAATATACTTTGAAAACGACATTTATGAAAAATTCTTAAAAATAATGGTTAAATATTTTAAAACCTCAGAAGTAAAATTCACAAAATGTAGTGGAAAGCTAGTCGACGTACTTTGCGACGAAGAAGTACAGGAAGTAATAGCCTCCTATCATGTAGGTAAACAAAACCACAGAGGGATAGAAGAAACTTACCAAAATCTTAAAAGACTTTACTTTTGGCCCAATATGAAAAAGACGGTCCAAGAATTCTTTAATCAATGCGAAATCTGCCAAATTTGCAAATATGATAGAAATCCATTAAAAATAAAATATAATGTTACCCCGACAGCGACCAGGCCGTTCGAAATAATTCACATTGATAAATTCACTCTAGAAAAGACAAAATTCCTGACGACAATCGACACTTTCTCAAGTTACGCTCAGGCCTATCCGGTTCAAACTTCGGAAAGTATAGAGGTAGTTACTAATCTCCTCAAATATTTTGCTCATCATGGACTACCTCAACAAATCATTTCGGACAATGGAGCAGATCTAAATAGCTCCTTAGTAAAAGAATTACTGATGTTACACAAAATCAAAATTCATTTTATAAGTTCCCAACATCCCGACTCAAATGGACCTATCGAGAGGTTCCACTCCACACTGATAGAGCATATCCGATTATTGAACAATCAAGACGAGTTCAAAAACGACTCGACCACAAACAAAGTAAACTATGCTCTTATAGCCTACAACATTAGCATACACTCGGTAACAAAATTGACGCCATTCGAAGTTATTAATGGTCATATAGACAACGAAGCGACTATAGATATGGATATAGAACAAAAACTTACTTCTAACTTTGTACAGAGACATAAAGAAAAGACCAAATTGTTATACTCCACCATTAATGAGAAGAATCTAAAACAAAAAGAAAAAAGTGATAACCAGTAGAAACCTATCTAGAGAAGACCCACCAGAAATACCGGCCGAAGTTTATATAAAAAATAAACAATTACAGGCAAAGACTAAAAATAAATATGCGAAAGAGAAAGTAGTTAGAGTAAATGTTGATAAAAACACGGCAGAGATTCAGCCTCGTCATTACAATACGAGAAGCAAGGTTCATCTCTCCAATATTAAGAGACCTAGGAAACAAAAGAAAATTACAGAAACTACTTCCCAAACTAACCCACCTACTGACGCTGTTCCAGGGCCCTCGGGCTTACGACAGGACGATGCGCCGAAATAAAAGACATAAGCGGTAATCCCGGTGTCTTACCTATCCGGCTAGGTACGGCAAAAATAACTACAACTGACCACACGTTGATACACTACTATAAGATCAACGGACTTATACGAGAATTCGACAAACTGAAGTTTAAAAATGTAGAATTATTTAAGAAACTTAGAGTAGATGAAAGAATATCTAGGGAATTAGATGAATATTCAAGGGTTGTAGATTATACTGTAGATATTATTCAAGAAAAAATAGATAGCATAAAACATGTAGACAGTAGAATGAAGAGGGGATTAATCGATGGGCTAGGTAGCGTAGTAAAAGCTATAACGGGAAATTTAGACTCAACTGACGCAGAAAAATATGACAAATTTATAGAACAAATTAGAAACAATAATTTAAACTTTCAAGATCAACTAGACGCTCAATTCTCCATCAACAGTGAACTAATAGAAGAATTTAATGAAACAATTAGCACCATCCAATTCAACAACAAAGAAATACAAAATAAAGTGGTAGAAATAAACAGCTTAATTAAAACCAATAGTTTAAAAATCGAAATTGGAACGGCCAGAGAATTAGTGAATCATCTACAACTAGTTTTCAACCTGATATTAAATGTAGCCCAAGACATAGAGAACTCCTTGACCTTTTGCAAAATGGGATCTCTTCATCCCAGTATTCTTACTACCAAACAATTGTATGACGAACTTAAGAAAATAGAAAATTATTACCAAGGGAAACTACCTTTAGAGATCAATTATGAAAATATGTTAGAATTAGAATCCCTGATTAAGGTTAATTGTAAAGTTCGACCTGAAGAAATTGTTTACTTCTTAACGTTACCATTGACAAACTCGAAAGAGTTCGATTTATTTTATTTGAGGCCAATTCCTTCAGAAACCAGTAACGGTCTAATATCCATTTGGCCAGATTCTCAGTACTTGTTAAACGCCAAAGACAATTCTACAATTAAACCTCTTAAAGGTTCTTGCATATCGGGTAGTACCTACTTGTGCCCGACTGAAATTCTCTCAACTTATAATGGTACCTGCGAAAAAGAAATTCTTCAGGGCCGAGCTCCTAAACAATGTCGATATGTTAAACTAGAAACTATCGACAACGAAATTGAATTTATTCCGGAAATCAATCAATATCTTGGCACTTTTGTAACAGAAGAACCTATAGAAATTAGGGAAGAAAAAGAAACAGAAATCAAGTCGCTAAAAGGAATATATCTCATTAGAAATGAAAAACATACTGTATATTTTAGAAATGAACAATTAACATCTTCCAGCCGGTCGGAGGGTCAACCGAAAATTATTCACAATATTGAAATTGACATGGAAAATAATTATCCGCCTGATGTGTCACTAAATTTGAAAGATGCTAATTTTAAAAATATAAAATTGAACCCCATACGACCGTTTAGGTCATTCGATTCATCTCACATAGTAGTACCAAGTTGTTGGACAATTGTATTATACTTTATCATGATAAGATCAGTATGTTATTTTACTTTAAAATATCTTAGAAAATCCAAATCATTAAATTTTAGTAATTCACCTCAGGTAGAACCCCGGACTTGTATTGACATCAACCTTCCAGGAGATGCCAAATTCTAGGGGTGGAGGAGTTAAATATGTAATTTGTGCTGAATGCTCCGTAATATTGCAGACCCCAGGAAAAACCCCGTTAGGGCTCTGCGAGCCCCGCGGAGGGAACAGATTGTACGGGCAGTCTTGAGTCGCCCTTCATGAAGTGTAGTTGTTTGTCTTAAAGATTCCTGTGACTTATAATTTAACTGTTGTGGAAAATAAAGTTCTTTTTTAAAAACTCATTCCCGTAAAGCAGTTATTTAACTTATATGTATAAATCAAAACACGAGTGTGAATCGCAAAAGAGGCCTAATCTCCGTTCAAATTAGAGCTGACCGAAATGCGATCGATGGTTGGTGATATTGATTTTTTTGATTTTTTATTTTTTTACTATTATTATTATTATTACTTTTTTTTTGCTTCATATTGGATGGTTGGTGATTTTGTAGGCGAGTGATCTATATAGAAAAATGATAAACCATTGTGTAATAATTTGCAGCATTTTTTGTTAAAAAGGTTTTTATTTAATTATTTTTCCATTTTACATAATTTTTTATTTTTCACTTTTTAGTGGTCCTCAATTTAAATCTGTGAAATTAATTTACCCGCAATTTTTCGATCAGTTTTCATAATGTAGATCTATTTCCATTCTGTTAATCATTTCAGTAAGGTGAACGAGAAGCCAAAGGGTAAACCACATTCTGTAATCCGGATCAGTTTCCATGTGTATAGATGAGTTTCCGTTTCCGTTTTTGAATCAGTTTCAGGAGGTATTTGGTCCACTTTCCTACTTAGCAATCTACTATCATATCCCCTAACTGTTCGACGTCCCTCATATTTAATAGGTACTGGGTAGTTCTGACAACACAATTCAACAACTCAACCATGACATGATTGACGAGAGAGCTATGTGCTACATCCTTTGGTAGAAAACCCTCTTATCTCCTAACTGTACTATATACCTTATATCTGGTACGGAACTATTCAGTTCTGACAATCTCCTATACCATTACCTACCCAACTATTTATAAATGACGAGGAAGCTATCTGCTACACCCATTTGGTAGAATACCCCCTCATCACCTAGTTGTACAATATACCTGATATTTGGTAGGGCACTATGCAGTTCTGACGATCTCCTGTATCATTACCTACCCAACTATATTATGGATGACGAGGAAACTATGTGCTACACCCACTTGGTAGAATACCCCCACTCATGACCTAGTTGTACCATATACCTGATATTTGGTACAGCACTATTTAGTTCCGACGATCTCCTATACCATTACATACCCAACTATATTAAGGATGACGAGAAAGCTATGTGCTAAACCCACTTGGTAGAATACTCTCTCATCACCTAGTTGTACTATATACCTCATATTTGGTACGGCACTATTTAGTTCCGACAATCTCCTATACCATTACCTACCCAACTATATTAAGGATGAAGAGAAAGCTATGTGCTACACCCACTAGGTAGAATACCCTCTCATCACCTAATTGTACTACATATCTCGTATTTGGTACAGCACTATGAGTTCTGACGATGTCCTCTACTATTACCTACCTAATCATGTTATCGCTGACGAGGGGGCTATGTGCTACGCCCACATGGTAGAATACTCTCTCATCACCTAGTTGTACTACATATCTCGTATTTGGTACGGCAGTATGCAGTTCTGACGATCTCCTATACCATTACCTACCCAACTATATTATGGATGACGAGGGAGCTATGTGCTACACCTACATGGTAGAATACTCTCTCATCACCTAATTGTACTACATATCTCGTATTTGGTACGGCAGTATGCAGTTCTGATGATCTCCTATACCATTACCTACCCAACTATATTATGGATGACGAGGGAGCTATGTGCTACGCCCCATGGTAGAATACCCCCACTCATGACCTAGTTGCACTACATATCTCGTATTTGGTACGGCAGTATGCAGTTCTGACGATCTCCTATGTATAGGAGATGGTATACCATTATCACCTAACTATATTATGGATGACGAGGGAGCTATGTGCTACGCCCACTTGGTAGAATACCCTCTCATCACCTAATTGTACTACATATCTCGTATTTGGTACGGCACTATGCAGTTCTGACGATCTCTTATACCATTACCTACCCAACTATATTATGGATGACGAGGGAGCTATGTGCTACGCCCACTAGGGATGTCCTAAAAGTATCGATACTTTTTTTCCAGTATCGGAGGCGATACTTTTTTATATCTCACGTTTCAACATCTACGACATGTAGGTACCTACTTCACAGTTGGTACCTCTATCTCAAGGTAGATTGTTGGGAGACCAACAAACTTCAAAAAATTGAACAAAGATGATGTACCACCACCTCCAGCTCTCTATGATAACCTGCTGTCCTCCATAATCGAGGAAGGACCACCAAAATATTAACCTAAGCAAGTACAATACGGAAACAAGTGCTAAACAAAAACAAGTTTTAAATAACAAATGAGTGATTTATTGTTTTGTTCATTCTATAATAATTATTGTCCTCGTGATGGAGAGATGTCACACTGATGGAGGGAAGCATAAACGACAATTTCACCCATTTTTGTGAAAGTATCGAAAAGTATTGATACCTACTTCAAAATATCGATACTCTGAGAGTATCGTATCGATACTTTTTGATACTTTTTAGATGTATCGATACGATATTATATCGATACTTTTGAAGTATCGGACACCCCTAACGCCCCCATGGTAGAATACCCTCCATCACCTAGTTGTACTAGGTACATATCTCAGATTTGGTACGGCAGTATGCAGTTCTGACGATCTTCTATACCATTACCTACCCAACTATATTATGGACGACGAGCAAGCTATGTGCTACACCCACTTGGTAGAATACCCTCTCACCACCTAGTTGTGCTACATATCTCGTATTTGGTACGGCACTGTGCAGTTCTGACGATCTCTTATACCATTACCTACCCAACTATTTATGAATGACGAGGAAGCTATGTGCTATACCCACTTGGGAGAATTCCTCTAATCACCTGATTGTACTATAATAGTACTATAATATATAGGTATGTTATACCTCATATTTGGCACGACACTATTCAGTTCTGACAATGTCCTATACCATTACCTACCCAACCATGTTAAGGGGGCGCGGGACTCAGTGGTTTCCCTTATCTTCACGTTTTCTCTGAGTGTTCATTTTTTCCTCTCAAAAAAAATTTCTAAATTCATTAAATAATTAATACTTCATACATACGGGCCAAAATGTCAAAAAAATTGAAATTAGAAAAAATAGAAAATTTATTTTTATTAAAATTTGTTTTTTATAAAAACTCTTCATACGGAACTTTTTGGGAGACTAAAACCTCTGAAAATTCAAAGAGGACAATTCTAACTTGTAAAATCACGGAGATTACGTGAAGACAAAGTTCCGTGATTTTGAAAGAAGTGCGTTAAAAGAAACCCTGGTTTCATGCGCTACCTGCTGGCGAGAGGAGAAACTACGGTGCACCTCCGACCCTCCGAGAAACGGGTGAGCAAGGAGTTGGTTTTCTTTCTACCCCTTCAATCTCAATATCGTAGCAAACATTCATGGACTCCTGGACCTGTATCCCTAGACCTGGCCTCCACCCCTTTCACCACCCATCGCCGTGCAAACGTGGATCTGGCAACGTCGTACCGTACCTACCACCTTCTCACTGAGCCTTTAGGTTTTCTCGTTGTGCTTGTCCTCTGAATCGCGTCTCCCGTGAGGGTGCGGCACATAGCTTTCTCGAATTCATAAAAACATTGTAAGGATGATACTGTGCGTAGTACTTGATTAAATTTTCAACCTTCAAATATCTATCTCAGCAATTCAACCATTATCATCAAAAAGAATGATTTTTTTTTCATTAAAATTTTTTTAACTTTTATGTAAAATTTATGGTTTATGTAGGTATCTTTCTATTATTTTGATGTAATTAAATTAAAAGGTAAGTATGTGTAAAAATGAAAATTAAATTAAAAATGTATTACCCATACAATGTCAAATAATTAGTAATTTTCGGGATCAGGGCGATGTAGAAATTCATTAACTGGTGCTATCATTTATTTAACCCCCCACAATGACCATACCTTCACTTGGTATGCCTAAAATTTAACCTCGACCTACATCTCGGTGTGTACTTTTCGACTTTTAGCATCGGGGATAATATTGACAAAATATCCGATTTTTCAAAATTTCGGTTCCTTTATAGCTTACTAATTGTACCCAAGCTTTGAAATTGACTTTCATTATACCTCCGGATTTTCATGAATTATTCTCTGTACCACCATGGAGCCAGGACACCATATACAGCTTATTTCGTGTTTTTCTCCTTGAATAGGTATGTGAACTTCGCCGGACTGCCTAGCAGAACTAATGCATGAAACATTAATTTTTTACTCAATCAATATTTACTCTCCCATACCATACAAAGTGTTAGGTGAACTTAAAATGAGTACTTTTGGGAATTTCAAAGTTAAATAGTACGCCATTATTTATTGCTACAGTAAACCACTAATTATCGGACTATTAAATCCACGGTAACTACCTACCATAGTGCATAGGAAGTATGATAGAAACATTATGGATTTGTAGTATAAATGATTTATTGACCATTAGGTAACCTGAAACTGCAAAAACAAATCTTGTTTATTACCAACCATTTGAATTTTAAAAAATTAATTTAATTTTACATCTGAAGGTGAGGATGCTTGCTAGACAGAGCAGCTTTTCATTGTCTTATCAATGTGATGGGCAAGTTGCTTTCAGACGGTCCTGAGTGCTGGTTCAATGACTTGACTTGCTCCAGAAAAGTCTCCGGT
This sequence comes from Apolygus lucorum, assembly GCA_009739505.2. Taxonomy (NCBI): domain Eukaryota; kingdom Metazoa; phylum Arthropoda; class Insecta; order Hemiptera; family Miridae; genus Apolygus; species Apolygus lucorum. Next base: position 93,154,729 of record CM019167.2, read on the forward strand.
CAAATACAATTCTGAGTAAAATCACTCCTGAAAAAAACAAAAACAAGACAAATTTAGGTTTCTATTGATAATTTCACTATAAGCATGTAGGAAGAGATACAAACAACAAACATTAATTAGGAATGTGGGTCCATACACCCTTCTCTGGGAGATCTCAAAAATGGATCCGCGATCCGTCATGTGGACGTCTACCTCAGCAACAAGTTTAGTCCTTAGATTTCAACTATTCTACCTGAGATCAATGCAAGCGACCCATATTTTGACTAGTGCGATGTGAAGGAAAATAATGACAGATTTGGACTGAAAAGGTTTGGAGAGGTTTGATAGTTAGAATATTTCTACAGCTTCAATTTGTCAAAAACTGATTTGACACATGCCCACTCCCTCCAACCTCCTCTAATTTGTACGTGGCAAGCAAGGAGTTCTTTGGAGAAGTAATGAAATCAACTATTGGTTATTAACGAGAACAAAATACATAAATAAAATTACGAATAATCAGGATTTTTATCAGCGAGTTCGAAATACTAAGGATAAAACGATGTTCCTTTTTTTCTATTTTTTTTTTCCTATATCATATTCCTATATCATATTCCTATATTTATTAGTAGGCAGCTGCAGGATTCAATCCAACACTAACGTCAACGAAGAATACTCATGTCCCTGATAATTAAAATTTAAAGAAATTCAACTCCATCAGTCATGACTTTTGGAGGGAGTGTGATAGTTTCGAGAATATTTAGTACCTACAGACATTGTTTGCTACACAAATCTGTTTCACCCTACGTACAATTTCATCTGGTATGGTATGGTATGTTTAGCCAGTATAATCTTTTTTTAATAGGTTGAACATCATACTTTTTTTAAATGATTTTCTCTCGAACTCTGGACGTATTTATGGCCTAACATTGTCAAAATAGGTACCTAATCAATTAAAATTCGAAACGCTGACAATTTCTAATAGGATTTTTCACGCAGAATCGAATGAGACCACCCCCCTGTCGCTAAGACCAACCGTATAGAAACTACGAAGTAATTTCCGCTGAAAATCAGTAAAAACGAATATAATTTTCACCGGAAATTTGTTTATATTTATTCCATAAAATTGTCTAAATAACCAGTTAAAATTCGAAACGCTCATCAATTCTTATAGGATTTTTCACGACGAATCGAATGAGACCCCTCCCAAGTCCCTACAACCATTCATATAGACATTTCGACGAAATTTTCGATCAAAATCGTACGTTTTTTTTTTGCAAAACATCCCCAGAGTTCGGGAGAAAATTATTTTAAAAATTATGATTTTCAGGGAAAATCGTTTAAAACAATCGATTTTTAGGGAAATCATAGAAAAAAATCATAAAATCGTATTCAAAATACGAATACGAGGGAAATCCTATTCAAAATGTGAATACGATTATATTCGTATTCATGAATAAGAATTCGCCCGTCTCTGCCCAGGGCCACCAAAATAATCCTAGCATTATGAAAGGTCCTAATTTGAAGAGGATTCAAAAATCCATAATCTACGTTACCCGTTAAATGACGAATTTAGAGCCATTTATACAATTTATAGTAATTTCGGTAAGGTTTTCTAGAAGAAATGGTTTGATTCTCACCTCAATGTACCTATTCTTTCCACTATCCTCACTACCTAATTGATATGTTAATTTTCACAAAAAACTACCTAAGCGTAATGTTTGTTGGGGGAGCATGACAATTTTGTGGGACTATCCCGCGAAATGGTCATGCCCCTTCAAAAAAAAATTATCTTGCAAAAAGCATGACGAATTAGGTAATTCTTTCTACTTACTAACCTACCTACCATTGTTTTATGTAATCTTATAATTACGGATTTCATAAGTACGGCTATGAAAGGTACTAGCTCGTAAATGTGAAGCTGTACGAAAATAAAGTTTCAGTTTCAAGTTCAACAACTAGAAGTTTTCGATGGAATATTATTGATGACTACTCAAATAATAGGTACCTAGCTGCGAAAAGACACCTAAGTACTAGGAAGAAGTAGATAACATAATTATACTTACTTGCAAACGTTTTACTTTCCAAGGGCGTTTTGTTCTCCTGCAACTACTTCCGTCCATGTGTATTCATTCGAACTCTAGTCCTTCCTTGGTGGATCATTGCTCAACAAATCAACTATTCAAACTCGGAACAACACGGAGAGAGATCATAAACTGGATGGTAGTCCAAGTAGGTAGGTAGTACAAAAACGCCTTCGTGAAATCAAAAGCAAGATTTGATAACGGCTTCCGTTATCCGACACGGGAGGGGGAAGTTACAGACACAACAAAATCGGAAGGACGAGAAAAACTTCCAGAGGACCGAGCGATGCTAGCGCTTTTGCGGATAACAAGTGCGGATAATTAACTCGCCTCAGCAATCACGGAAGTCAGCGCCCCAGTTGGTAAACTGGGTCCCACACAATCTGGTCTTCCCCTCGGGGCGGTAAACTGGGTCCCGGCTACCTGAGGTGGGATTCCCGGCTACCTGAGGTGGGATTCCCGATGGCTGGCTGTGTGATCATTGGAGATGGATAGTGTCAAGGGTAATCCCTGGGTCCCCTAATATTTTCCTAGCTCATTTGAACCTGGTCTCTAGTAGTGTTGAGTTCACATTTATCGCTCCGTAAAAACTTTTATAAATGGAATTCATAGTCAGTGAAAGAAATCGGCAGTTGTGTGTGATCAATGGATACAAGTATTCTTTCCAGAAATCTCTGAAGGATGACAATCAACGATGGATCTGCTGCCGCAAAACATGCAAGTCCTTTTTGAAGCTCTCTTCATCTCTGTTACTTGTTGAACATATTGCACAGCACAACCACGAGATAGACAATAAGGTAAGTACTCAATCGACAAACCATCTCAAACAATCTGAAGAGAAAAGCCATTGAAGATATATCTCAAAGACCCAGCAAACTTGTTCACAAAGAGCTCAGAAAATTCGACGTTGCAACTCTGACGACAAATGACATAAATCTTATTAAGAGGAACGTTCGAAATGAGAGAGCAAAGTTATATCCCAAACTGCCAACTAGTCGGGAAGAAACACATAAGGCGCTGAGCGACATGGACCTGAGGACGAATCAAGAAGAGTCCTTTCTTATTTTGAACGACATGGAGAATGGCATTATAGGGTTTTCTACAGCATCCAACTTAGCCCGTTTATGTTCAGCGGAAAGCATATATGTCGATGGGACTTTTAAGAGCTGCCCAAAATTCTTCTATCAAATATTCACACTACATGCGTTTATCAACCATCGAACTGTACCACTAGTTTTTTGTCTTTTGTCAGGAAAGGAGAAGAAACATTATCAACTAATGTTTGAAGGTATAAAAATGAAGTGTTCCACATGGAATTTGCAATTAGAACCTAAAGAAGTGTTTGCTGATTTCGAATATTCAATCCATTCGGCTGCTAAAGAGGTTTGGCCAACGGCTGAGATTCGGGGATGTCGTTTTCATTTAGGACAGAGTTGGTGGAGGAAAATCCAGAGCCTTGGCTTAACTAGTGTTTACAAAGAAAATGGCGATAAAAGTAAATTTTTGAAATATTTTTTTGGATTGCCTTTTCTCAAGCCCGAGGAAGTAGATGACTGCTTTGTAGAAGACATCATGAGCATCCTCCCACATGATGAAAGGATTACTTCATTCACTGACTATATATTGGATAATTATATATCAGAAGAGAGTCCATTCCCTCCCAAAGTTTGGGCGAAGTTTGCAGCCACCTTACATCGGACTACCAATGGATGCGAGGCATTTCATAGTAAACTAAATGGACTTTTCCATGTATCTCATCCCAATATTTATTTATTTGTAGAAGTTCTCAAGGACCTGCAGTGTGAGATTTATGTTGCCCTCAGATCCAACGATCAGCGAAGGAAACCAGAAACCCTCATTAAAGAAAATTTTTTAAGAGAGAAAATGATATTGTTTCAGAATGGTTCAATTTCAAGAAAAGAATACATGAATGCTGTATCTTTTAAATTTCTTCCTTTACCATCATAAAAAAATTATTCATGACAATTCACCTGAATGTAATAAATAAGGAGAATCTTCTTTATATGTTAAAAAGTGACGAAGCTAATAAGTGGATGAAATAGCGGGAAGAAACGAAGAACCTCCATATAAAAAACTCTGGTGGGTTCGTTTTTTTCAAATGACTTCATGAAAACTTCATGGCAATGTAAATATCTTAAATATGAAGACCAAGCTTCTATAATAAGTGGATTATAAATTTAAAACTTTGGGAGGCAAAACAGACAACCTCCTCGTGGTGCTTCCTGGGTAATGCTAATGTCTGCAATTTTAATTAATATTTCAAAGAGCTTAAGATTCATGGAGCTTAATATTAATATGAGATCTATAGGAAGGAGAACATTGCCACAGACAGGAAACCCGGCCTGGGACCGAGTCTGCAGAGGTTGATGAGGCAGCCGAGATCCAGACCCAACCCGAGCCCGGGACCGAATTTACCATGCCTTAGCCAGGTAGCCGGGACCCAATTTACCGTTTTCGGGAGGGCCGGGACCCAATTTACCTAGCCCCGTCAGCGCATTCTCTTGGTTGGCGCTGATCTGAGCTTCGAGTCCCGCGCCCCCTTAAGGATTACGAGGAAGCTATGTGCTATGCCCACTTGGTAGAATACCTAACTAACAGTACTATAATTATCCCTCATACGTATATGATAGGAAAACTCACATATTCGAGCATTGATAAACACTAATATATATATATTTCGGAATATGTTCAAATGCGGTCCCCCGTTCTTACCTATTTCTTTCCCAAAATCGAGGGAGGACTTGGATACCAGATGAGGGGGGACAGCCTTCCAGGCGCGCATGCGCACATGTCCCCTTCCCTTCTATCGTTTGAGGAGCTAACTGGCGAGATAGGATAGAAACGCATCAGTCTGCTTCCAAAGCTTGTACATGGAAGAATAGGAGGAAGGCTCACTTCAATGGGCCCAAACGTGCACATTCCTTTTTCACCACGACAGTAGTGTTCTCTTTAGGTGGCGAACAGAGTTACAGAGTACTATTGACCGTCACGAGAGGTCGTAACGCTTCCCCTCCCAACAGCACATACCCACCAATAAATAAACTGTCTCATCAGAGCGTCCCAGATCGAACCCTACCAAATAGTACTGAAGTGCAGACCGCGAAATCTAGCAGGGTGGTAAAGAGGTGATTATTCTGCGCTCTAGCAACTGAGCAGTGTACTATCGGGGCGACTGTGTTTTCGTTCGCCACCTAGAGGTTGCGCTGACAGCGGGGGTGATTTTTCGTCACGTTTTTTTACCTTGACTGAGCCTTCCTCCTATTCTTCCATGGCTTGTATGTTTCAAAGCAAATATAATATTTTCCATTCTTTCTATTTTTCTCTTTTATTTTTCCCCTACTCTTTGATGTAGAGAATCCTTTCTCGAAATCAGAAAGTGGGATAAGCAATTTCCGCGCTTACAAATTTCGGTTTTTTTTTCTTTCGTTTTATTAAAAAGTTCGAATCGCGTCAACACGGGGTCAACACACTCTACCCACGAGATGGCGGATGACCAAATCCCAGAGGAGGGAATCCCGCAGCCGACGCCCCCAATACCTGATGCCTCAGGTTTGGAACAAGTTTTGGGTGCCTTACTTGATCGAATTTCCCATCCTCCACCAACGCAAGGCCGACTAAAGTTTGCGGTGTTCGATCTGGCAACAGTGGCACCGAAGACATGGTTGAGGACGTCCAGTATAATTGTCAAAAACCGGGTAACCAACCAGTCTGATTTGGTTTTGGCGTTGACGGACGCCATGAAGGGAGCTGCGTCCGAGTGGTTTTCCGATGTCGTCGATGACACTCTCACCTGGACCCTTTTCCAGCAACAGTTCGAGGCGAAGTTTTGTCTCGTCGATACGGCCGCAGCGACTTTACACCAGGCCATCACCTCATACCCCAAAGACGGCGATTTAACCAAGTTAATCACTGATCAGATAGTGAAGGTTAGGGGTGCCTTCCGAGGAAAAACGAGTGACGAATGTGCTGTTCTTGTTGCTTCAGCTATAGCCGCCCGTCACGATCCTGACGTTCGAAAATGGTGCTATGTGCAGGACAGTCCGACAGAATTAGCCCTATTGAAAGAGGTAAAAGCTTCAAAAGTGACGAAGGGCAAGTCTGGACCTTTTTTCACTCCAAGAGGTGGTCAATTACAGACTCCAAGACCATCGAGCCCATGGAAAAGGCCTCATCAAGGGCAACAACCTGGACAACAACCACAGTTCAAAAAATGGCGTTCAGACACCCCATTTCAATCACGCCAACCAGCCCCTGGCCCCTCGGGCATACAGCAAACCCAACAACAGCAACATTCTCAACCGCAACAATCACAGAAGCCTCAGCAGCAGTCGGGCCGAAAGCGGTTCTGCAAAACATGCAATTCAACTTCTCACGACTGGCCGCACTGTTTCAAGAATCCGAACCGGGTTCAACTCCAGCCTCAGCAGCAGGGCCAAGGACAACAAGAGAGACGGGTAAATGTCCTGTCCATTAACCCAGTTGGTCAACTACAACACCAAGGTAATGAATTTCCATTTGTATTTGATTCTGGGAGCGAAGCATCCCTTTTATCACATGATTTATTGCCTCAATTTATTGGCCTAAAATATAAAAATCCAGTAAAATTAACAGGGATAGGTCAAGGTCAAGTTATTGCCGATTTTCAAATTTCTACAGTTGTCACAATTAATGATATTGACATCCCGGTGTTATTTTATATTGCCCCTGAAGGGACCACTCTGAATAAAATTCTATTAGGCCGTGATGTTTTACAGTCTGGGATAAGTGTAACAATTTTAGCAGATCGATATGAATTCACTAAAACTGAAAAGAAAAAGGAAGAAAAACAAAAATTAAAATCTAGATATTTAGAATCAAAGCGAAAATCCGCGAAAAATCTCCCTAAAATTCAACATGACCTTGAACCAGAAGGTGAGGAAATTTGGCCAACACCCTGTTTAACCCCTATGGTTGATAGGCAAGTAGAATCTATATCCGCGATGGAACGAGCTCCGCGGATTATTCAGGGATCTACAGCCGGAGCTAGTGAAGGGGAATATTTTAATCCATATACAGAAAATTTGGATACAAATTTGACAGATGAAGCTGATATTTTAAGGCTTCGCCAAATTTTGGCAAAATTTCAGGATAGTTTTACACGTGGTTTACCCCGTCGGGAGGTAACCACGGCTGAATTTAATATTAAATTTTTCAATGAAGAACATATAGTGTATAAGCGTCCATATTCCATGCATCCTAGAGATCGCGAAGCTGTTCGCGAATATGTTCAAGATTTATTAAACGCTGGGATTGTAGAGCCTTCCATATCTCCCTTTTCTAGTCCGATTCTTTTGGTTCCCAAATCCAACGGGAAATGGCGTTTATGTACTGATTTCCGGGAAATAAACGCGGAAACGGTTCCAGAACGTTTTCCCATTCCGTTAATTCGCGATCAAATCGCAAGATTAAGTGGTCAAACTCTGTTCAGTTGTTTGGATGCTGCATCTGGATTTTACGGGATAAAAGTCGGAGAATCGTCTCGTCCCAAGACGGCATTCTCAACTCCAGACGGACATTTTCAGTACCGTCGTATGCCTATGGGTACCAAAAATGCCCCTGCCACATATCAGCGGGCCATTACGAATGCACTAGGCGATTTATCAAAAACGTATTGTTTAGCTTATATTGATGACCTTTTAATTGTAGCTGATGATAAAGAAGACGCTTTTAATCGATTGGAAATTGTTCTAGATGTGTTAACTAGAGCTGGTTTTACGTTTAATCCGGATAAATGCTCATTTTTGAAAAATTCAGTTATTTATCTAGGATACCATGTACACAATGGGGAAATTTGTCCACATAAAGCTAGGATAAAAGCTCTTACTGATTTGCCACCCCCGCATAGCGTTACCTCAGTGCGGAGTTTTCTTGGGTTATGTTCGTATTTCCGACAGTTCATTCCAGGATTTGCGCAAAAATGCGCTCCCCTTTATGCCTTAACATCCCCAAAAACTCATTTCAAATGGACCCCTGAACACGAGAAAATCAGACTGGAAATAATTAGCTACCTGACTAGTGAACCGTGCCTCACATTGTTTCGGCCTGAATTTCCAATTGAGGTATTTTGTGATGCCTCACAATTGGGATTCGGTGGAATTTGTTTTAATATTATAGACGGCGAACGTAAAGTAGTAGGGTACTTCAGTCGAAAAACTACACCAGCCGAAGCCAAATACCATTCATTTGAGCTGGAAACGCTAGCTGCTGTGAAAGCGTTTAAATTTTGGGAGCATTTCCTATTATATCATGATTTTACGCTGGTTACTGATTGTCAGGCTTTTCAGGCGTCGTACCTATGTCAAACAGCACCTGAATCCTCGAGTCAGGCGATGGTGGTCATACTTACAGATGTTTACCTTTGAAATTCGATATAGACCCGGATCTAAAATGCAAACAGTAGATTTTCTGTCTAGGTATCCAGTTCTTGACCCTGAGGATGCCATAAATGTTTTCGAAACGTCGGTAGACGATTATCCGCCGACACATACATCTTCCGATTACCGACTTATCCAATCAAATTTACCTAAAATCACAGATTTTGAACATGCTAAATTGTTTGAAAAACGGGTCAACTTAGTCGAACTCACTGGGGATTGGCTCTTGGTTACGCAGCAAGAGGATCCCGAGATTAAGTACATAATACAGCAATTAGAAAACAACACTTTACCACGTCATCTAGCCAACACGTATGAACTGAAAGATGGAATATTATTTAGGAAATTCCAATATAGAAAATTGAATCGTAAAGCTCCTATGGTCCCCAAATTTTACAAATGGACTGTTACAAATGCAGCCCATGAAGCGGTGCTCCATATGGGACTTCAAAAGACCATGGACGCGGTTTTGACTAAATTTTGGTTTCCACACATGTCAAAATACATCAAACGTTTTCTTGAGAACTGCGTCACATGTAAGGTCGCGAAGAGCCCATCTGGAAAGCAGCAATTTGAATTGCACCCAATTCCCAAATATCCAGTTCCATTTGATACGGTACATTTAGATATTACAGGCAAACTTTCAGGTTCGACGGGAGCGCCAGATTTTTATATTGTAGCAATTTATGCATTTACAAAATATGTTATGCTGCACCATACACGCTCGTTGACTGCTAAAGCAGCTGTCAATGCATTATCTGAATTAGTTCAATTTTTTGGATCACCCAGGCGTGTGGTGGTAGATATGGGAGCGTCCTATTCAGCCAATACATTTGTATCTTTTTGTCATATGAATGATATTGAAATTCATGCCATTGCCAGTGGCACTCCGAGAGGAAACTCTCAAGTCGAGCGTCTCATGTCGACCATTACGAGTCTGGTAACAGTGGCGCAATATATTAAGCCACAATCTGTTCGTCAATTAACTTCTAGAAGCCAGCTTGTTTTAAATTCAACTGTACATAGAGTTACAGGTTTCAGCCCGATTGAATTATTAACCGGGAGGAAACCGCATGTACCCGGAATGCCAACTACGGATGACATTATAGATCCACCAACGCGCTCAAAATTGGATGAAATTCGTAACATAGCTGATAAGAGCATTCAAAAACAATCAAATTATGAAGTTCAGCGTTTTGCTGGAACAAAGTCACTTGTTATTCCATTCGAGCAAAATGACCTTGTGGTTAGACAGGTAGAACCACGCGTTTCTCAAAAATGTAGTCCAAAATATCGCGGGATGTATCGAGTCGTAGAAATATTACCTAACGACAGATACACTCTCGAACATATAGTCACAAAAAGACGGGCAAAATACGCCCATGACAAATTACGTAAAATTACACAGGATATTGGACTAATACCACAACTTTGTGAGGATAGTGGTACTGAATCAGAATCCGAAATATAACAATTTTTTTTTAATAACAAATTTTTATTCCATGGAATGTTTAATGTTTTCAATTTTCAATTTTTGTTTGTGTTTGCACTTGACTCTTGACATTTAGGCTTCAGATTGTTATCGGTGGCCAACGATATCAATCCTTTGCCTATGATAACGTCGTAGAGGGCGACCCTGCTCTTGGACACGATTAGCTTCAATTATGTCGCTTGGTGACTGGGGTCCTCGCGACTGTTATCAGGTGGGCAATGGCTATCCCCTTGGCGGTGCTTCCTAGGAGCATTCGTCTATAGGTGCCGTCTCCCGGTTCAAGTGGGGATTGCAATATTTTATTTTATTTATTTATATTGTTCCGAGTGGCAAACCGGCAAGATTCCGTGACCGCCATCGGACAAAAAAAAAAAAAAAAAAAAAAAATTTTTTTTATTACTGGCCACGAGCCTCAAACAAATTTTATGTGGGATTACTGTTTTGCTCATGCAGACAGTGGTTTTTCCACCCCCCTTGGACCCATGACGGTGGCAAGCATGTGCATATGCCTGGGTCAGCATTCGGCTGGCACTGGTCGGTAGCATTATGTAAAGCCAGAGATTTGTCCTGGTGGCACGCCGGCAAGATTCCGTGAACGCTGCCAGGGCTCCTCGTATGGCAAGCCGGCAAGATTCCGTGACCGCCTTCGAGGTCACCGTGTGACACGCCGGCAAGATTCCGTGACCGTCACCGGTGAATTTTTTGGGCTGTGAAAACAGTCAAGGTGGATATGTGGCCACCATTATTTGAGCTCTATCTATTTCAGAGGATGTTACCTCTTAAAAAAACTTCGACGATGGGAAAGACCACATTCCCAAGTTTTGATTCAAGTTGCGCACATTATACTTGTGGGACACCCACACTTTGCCTGGTAGCACGCCGGCAAGATTCCGTGACCGCTAACAGGACAAAGAAGTAAACTCATGAAAATATCAAAGAAAAAAATAACTCAAGTCTTCAGAACTGAAAACATTCCTAATTTTTTAAATTCTATTGACGAATCTGTCATACAAATTTTTTTTTGGAGCCTATTCTCATATGTTCCCATTATCTATTGGTGCTCACATTATTTATCACAAGATAAATCGATATTTAAATGGATCTGATACAATATTTCATACAATCGACTCT